>CAUYRH010145749.1:0-65776 GCA_963574655.1 Perodicticus potto | reverse complement strand
CCGGCGGTGTGGTGAGCGGACCCTTAACCCCTGTGCCCGGGTCTAACCTCGGCCCCCCGGTGGGTCTCCGGTGTTTTGCCGGTGGGGTTTGCCCCCCCCCCCCCCCCCCCCCGCCAACTTGGCCCCAGGAGGATGGTGGTGTCCCCTACACTTGTTTGAAGCAGGCATTCTGCACATGTGTGACGTGTGATGCTGAGTGACCATGGCATGATCTTCTGAGTACAGAAGGTCTAAATGATTTGATATCTCCTGGCCCAAATGACTTTTCATGCCTTCAGATAGGAAGCTTCTAACCTTCTTGATAGAGTGGCAAGCACTGGGTTCTACTGAACTACTGGACACTGACACCCAGGCAGTTTAAGAAAATGCTGCACCTGGCATGTGTCCTGTGTTGCAGATTTGGCGACTCCCATGGTGGAGCCTGCCCTGTGAGCATGTGGAAATGTCATGGGATGCTGACCACAGGAGGGGAGTGACCCCGAATGGGGGGGGGGGTTCCTGGGGTGTGAGTGCACGCCCTTTATGGGTCTGATGGTGATTGCTGGATGGACACAGTTGCTCAGCACAGGTTTTTCTGACCAAGTTCAGTGTGTAAGTGTATTTCTTTCCTGTGTTTAATAGGGCAGCACTGTGGTGCTAGAACCTGCAGGTAGCAGGTGGTTTTAGGGCAGCATGGTGATGGCTTGAGGTAGCCGCTAGAATAATTACAGAAAACAAGAACAATAGGGTTTTAGCAAGAGAGAAAAAGTTTTTTTTTATCAGTTTGGACAGCACACCAGGCCTCTTCCTAGAGATTGCAGGCATCGTGGAGAGCACAGTGCTGGTTTTTATACACAATTTCTGAGGGGCATCAGCTGCTTCTTGGAAATTTCTCACTCTTGATCAACTCTGTTCCCAGAACATGTTCCCATAAGAACTTGTATCTATCTTTCCACATCAGAAAGTCCCAGAGACATTAATCCAAACAATGAGCTACCCAAAACATCCCCCTTCAAGATTTTGGACCTTCAAGGTTTTTAGTCCCTTTCTGGTAACAACTCAGGTCAGCGTGACCCAAGCCAGTCCCAAATGGCCTAACCACAGCCTCCGCCCACCCTGCTCATGTCTAACCTGCCTCACAGAACCGCAGGCACTGCAGGGTGGGGAGGCGGAGGGGACGTTTCTGATGGGGCTGCTGACTCACTGGAACACAATTCCTAATGCTTATCCTGAGATGGGCTTCTGTTCCAGGAATGGTTGACACTCAGCATCCAGGGGCCTCTGCTGCGGACTGAGGGTTGATGTCCCCTGCAAATCTATAAGTTTAAGTGCTAATCGCCAATGTGATGGCATTTGGAGAGGTGATTGATCATGAGGGTGGGGCCCTCAGGAATAGGATTAGTGACCTTATAAAAGAGACCCAGAGAGTCCCCTCATCTTCCCATCATCACTGCTAGAAAATGCCATCTCTGAACAAGAAAGCAGGCCCTCACCAGTCACAGAAGCTGCCAGTACATTGCAGCTTCCAGAACCATGGGAAATTATTTTTTCTTATTTTTTATTTTTTGAGACACAGTCTCAATATGTCACCCTCAGTAGAGTGCTATGGCGTCACAGCTCACAGCGACCTCAAACTCTTGGGCTTAAGTAATTCTCTTTCCTCAGCCTCCCAAGTAGCTGGGACTACAGGTGCCTGCCACTACTGGGTCAGTGATTTTTTGTTGTTGTTGTAGTTGTCCTTGTTTAGTTGGCCCAGGCTGAGTTCGAATCCACCAGCCTCGGTGTATGTGGCTGATGCCGTAATCACTGTGCTACAGGTGCCCAGCCAGAACCACGGAAAATTAGTTTCTGCTGTTTGTGAGCGGTACAGTCTATGGTATTTTGTCTTAGTAGCTCAAATGGACTAAGGGAGTCGAGATAGGAATTGGAATCCCATGGGATTGTTGCTACAATGCAAAGACCCAGGCCCCTCAGATATGAACTGGGGCTTCAGGGCAAGGGTATGGGAAACTTAGAAGGTTTGTAGGTGACTCTGGGGCCATCAGCCCAGCACGGGGGTCTACAGCCAGCACAGAAGAATGCCCTGACTGACTGGAGAAAATGGGACACTGGTTGTGCTCAGCAGTGCCACTTCTACTCCTGTGGCTAATGCCCTTGCTGACTAAATGTGAAGCTAATGTTGACTAAGCATTTACTGTGTGAAAGCCCTCTACAACCCCTCAGTGAGGAACAGATGATGGTACTGAGGCATAGAGAAACTTCAGTAACTGGCCCAAGATGCTAGGGCTGGAGTGGGCAGAGCAGTCTTTGACCCTGGCCTGCTAACCCCAGACCCACTCCCATCCCACTGTGGATTGCCTGTGTATGCCGGGGTGCCCAGGAGCCCGGGAGGAGCTGCCACAGCATTCCAGGTTGCACTGCTCCTGGCTGAGTGTCCCTGGCTGAGTGTCTGCCAGGCCCTGGTGAGGCCTTGGGCAGGTGGCCAGAGGCTGCTTCTCAGGCCTGAGCCCCACCTTTGCCTTGCGCCTGGCTTTGTGGCCCCCAGGGATCAAGTAATCACCAAGGTAAAGAATTGGAGCTGTCTTTGTTTTCCTTTATAGTTTGGGCTCCCACTTCTGCAGGGTAGAAATACCCTTTCTGCTTCTTCATTTTTTAAAATAAGTTTTTAATTAAATTTTGTCTGATGGTGTACTCATTGTAGTAAATTTGGAAAATCAAAAGCATAATGATGCAGAAAACTCAGCCGCAATGCTGCCATTCGCTGTGAACATCATCACATTTTTCTTCCCAGTATTTTTAAACATGCTCTCATGCTTTTCTTAATTGAGCTATTTTTTGAAATAAAATTTTGCATTCTGATTTTGATTCAGTAGTATGTCAAAAACACTTCTTGACACCATTAAAATAGCTTTTTCGTAAACAACATTTTTTATCATTGCATAATATTCCATCAATATGAAAATGTATGCCTTTCTCACTTCCCTCAGCTCGGTTGTTTTTAATTTCTTGCTATGACAAGAATGCTTGATGACCCTGTTTGTGTGAGTGTCCTTACCCACATCTCTGAGATTTTTCAAAAGCAATAGCAGTGGGTGACTACGAAAGCTCTTGTTACAAATTGACAAATTGCTTCCCTGAGAAGTTGTGCTAACTCATCTTCCTGCTCTTGTGAGCTAATATTTGACCTCAAAGGGGCTAATATTTGTCCCCTGTCATGAAATGACCCTCCGAACTTTACTGGGGCAGAAAGAACCCAGAGGCAGCCCATCTCTTGATGAAGGGGGCCCCTGGGGCCTCCAGCCTCTATTAAAGAAGCACGTGGTCTGTTGGAATGAGAGGAATAAAACTTCCCAGGCAGATTAGGCAGGTCATATTTGCTTGTTAATCCTGTTATTGTAATAGATCTCCTTTTAAAAGATCCATTGCCAACATAATGTCAGATAACTTTACACAGAATTGGCTTTTAGATTTTAATATGTTTCTCCTAAGTCACTTAGAAACATTACTTAAAAAAAAATCTTTAAAAAAAAATTTTCCAAGTTTTCCATGGCCACCTCCAACCCCCTTGCCCAGACTTATCAATCAATCCACATTTTAGTGCTGAACCCGGAGACGCCTTGCAAAGTTGTGCAATGCATTACCCCAGGAGGTCATTGCCAATCAAAATCAATTAGGCACAGGGAAATGAAAATCACTTTGCTTCCCCTCCCACCTCCAACCCCTGCATACACCACACGGTGCTGCCACTGGTAGTTGGGTGGTTTCTTGCTCCAGTGGTCGATGGGCTTCTTTGTGGAAGGAAACAAGTGGATGACCACAGGTGGAGACACAGGGTGATGTTTAAGGGGCTGTGGTCCATGTGTGACTTTCAGTTCCCTCCTCACTGGGGACTACGTCAATCACTCGCGTTTTTAGGCCCTCTCAGCTGCTTAGAAAGTGCCTATTTATATTTCTTTCTTAGGAAGCTGGTAGGGGCTGATGGAAGCTTTGAGGAGATGGAGGCAGGAGGCAGGTGGCCCTCTGGCTGTGAAATAACCCCCACTTTCTCCCTACTCCTGCCCACCCTTCATCAACTTCTGTCCTACCAGGGACCCTTTGTCATTAGAAGCAGCAAGTCAGACTCTGACTGAGCCCCTGTGGAGTCACTCTATAAAAGTATGCAGGGTCCTCATTGCCAAGCCTTTCCCTACGTGGACCTGGAAAGTGGACACCACACTTGATAAGCCTGTTTCCCACCTCTGTGTCAACTCTTTATAAATGCACAAATGATGACAACAATCATTTGCTTGTTTCCTCTTTCACCAAGTAGTTATGGAGGCCCCACTAAGAGCAGGCACTGTTCTAGGTGCTTGGGGTCTCTGCCCCCAGGAGCGTGCATCCTGGGAGGACAGGAGGAACAAAACCATGAATGTACACGTTTTGTGATTAAGTAAAAAAGGTGAATTAGAGGGTCTCAGCTGTACTGGAGGTGCCAACTGTGATTTTTAAACAAGGTGGGCAAGGTAAGCCTCAAGGAGCAGGTAACATTCAAACAAAGACTTGGAAGGGGTGGAGTGTTGGCATGCAGGTACCCAAGGGGAGGGGACAGCCAGCACAAAGCTCCGGGGGAAAGGTGTGACACTGTGGGTCAGTGGGGGGACAGGGACATAGGGGCTGGCCTGGGAGCCCTTCTGAAGACTTAGGCTTTCAATCCAAGGGAGGTGGGAGCCTGGTCAGGACGGCAGGGGCAGGAGACTGCAGCTCCCGGGAGGGAAGCTGTTAGCTGTGAAGGAGGCAAGAAGTGGTCTGATTCTGGCTATATTTTTTGAAGGTAGAATTTCCAGGACTTGGGGTTTGGGAGGTGTCAAAAATGACTCTGAGACATTTGAGCTGAGCAGCCAGAAGTATGTATGGCACTGCCATTCATGGAGAGAGCAAGGCCCCAGGAGACGGGGGTTCAGGAGAGGAGGCAGAGTGGTCAGCAGCTCAGCTTGCGCCTGCTGGGCTGGAGGCCCTGAGCGGGCCCGCGGAGTCTGGATGGTGGGCGGCGGCAGGTGGAAGACAGGCCGTGGGGAGGCTGGTGGAGACAGGCGGTCTGTGGAAATTCTCCTACCACTTCTGTTTCCTCAGAGAGGCAGGACAGTCAGGGCCGAGAGGGAGGACCAGGAGTGTTTGGAGAGAGATAGCAGGTGAGATGCCAGCATCTGGCCATGTGGAAGAGGGGACTCAGGTGAAGTCCATTGCCATGGTCTCAGAGGGTGGTCGGCAGATGTGACTGGCCTGTTTTTGGCTGTGTGTCCAGCTGTCACACAGATGCAGATGGGGTAGGCAGTTAGACTGGGTCAGCCTGGGCTCTGGCCTCCCCTGTGGCAGTGTGAGGCGGGCAGAGTGAGGCCCCAGGCCCACCTCCTTATATTCCATTCCCCATGGGGCACACACTGACGGTTCAAAGGTGGACGTCACATGTGTTCTCTGGTCAAACCACCTCAAATCTTCCCATTCAGCACCCTGAGGAGTGCAAGGCTCTGCAAGGCCAGCCCTGACTTCCCTTCCCACCGGGCTTTCTATGATATTTCCCTTTCTTACTCCTGGGGCCTTTGCACATGTTGTCCCTTTACCTGGAACAGCCTGGATCTTGTAGGATCACCCTTCAGAGCAGCCCTCCCTGCTCACCTGCCTAAAATAATCCTGGTCTCTGTCCGTCACCTCGCTTGGTTGCATTCTCCTTTATAGCAGTTATGCTGCCTCACAATATATTACTTGTTTATTCATGATCTCATTTCCACACCAGAATAGAAGCTACATGAGAGCAAGAACTATTCTGTGTATCCTGAGGGTTCAATCGACAGTATGCTGTCGATAAATGAGTGTGATGACAAAAGCCACAAAAAATTATCTGCATATGAATTTAAAATGAGAAAACTTTAACATCTTCTGAAGCTCAAAGAAGCACTGAAAAATAACAAAGCATATCATATTGGATAGCAAGACTCATTACAAAGATGGCAGGTCTCTGTATGTTAATCTATGACTGCAATAAAGTCCCAAGATTCTGATAAGATTCACTCTAAAGTTCTGAGCTAATTCTAAAATTCACTTTGGTGTGGGAGGGAGCATGGGAAAACAGCTAGAAAATGTCTTTAAAGGAATATAATGAAGGAGAATTAACCTTACTATATAGTGTATCTATATATCTATATAAAGTTACAGTAGTTAGAAGTTTTTCTTTGATGCAATAATAAACAGAAAAAAGAATAGCCTATGTATAAATAAGAACTAGAAAGGAATCCAAATGTATGTAAAAGTTGAGGGCGTGTCCCAGGTAGCATACCAAATCAATGTCAGGGAAAGGACACATTCAGCTAATGGTGTTAGGGCAGCTCAGTGGCCACGTGGAAATGTAAATAAGCCTGGATCCCTATCGCACTTCAGAACCAAAGCAAAAGCCATATGGATCAAACATTCAATGCAAAAAATTAACTCTAAAAGTAAGCCTGGATCCCTATCGCACTTCAGAACGAAAGCAAAAGCCATATGGATCAAACATTCAATGCAAAAAATTAACTCTAAAAGAATAAAAGGAAACACAAAAACCTAAAAATTAAGTTCACATTGAGTAATGACTTTTTAAGCAAGGCACAAAATCCTAAAGCTAAAAAGTCTTGATCATCAGGATGACACATTTTTTTTTTTTAATGTTGTTTACATGGCCTTGAACTTGTGAGCTTAAGAGATCCTTGTATCCCAGCTTCCCAACTAGCTGGGCTCATGCCACTGCACCTGGCTCTCAAAATAATTTTTGAAGTCCTGGCCAAGAAAATATTTTAAACATAAAATAAAATTATAAAATGCTAAAATTGGATGAAATAACTTATGATACATAAGGGGAAAATTTACTTAAAATAGGAAAAAGAGCAAAATGCCAGGAGAAAAATAAACCAATATATACAGTCAGTTCACAGAAAAAGAAATATGAACAGCCAATAAACACATGAAAAGCTGGTCTAGCTCCTTCACTATCTAAAAAGGACAAATTAAAGCTAGTGTGTCAGAGTTTTTAATCTACTAGATTATGAAAAAAAGACAGTTTGGTAATATATAGCATTTTTAGAATGCGGAAGAGAAACACTTGTATCCTGTTGGGAGGACATTTGGTGGGAGATGTTGGTAAAGCAATTTGCTTGATCTAAAATGTAAAACACATGGGGCATTTCAATGAGCTGTACATTTTCTGGAAACTTGTTCTATAGCAGCGGTTCTCAACCTATGGGTCGCGACCCACAGGAACTGTATTAAAGGGCCACGGCATGAGGAAGGTTGAGAACCACTGCTCTATAGGTAGGCCATTGGGGAAAATAAATCTCATTTATCAAGGATGTTCTCTGCAGAATTCATATAGTAGGCCAAGACTAAAAATGCTTAATTGTCTATCAAGAGAGGAATTGTTAATTAAATCAGAGGATTCCCATACAATGGAATCCTATACAGCCATGGGAAAAAATGAGTCAGCTCTAAATGTGGTGATATGAACAGTCTCCAAGGTACATTGATGCGGAAAGTGAGGGGACAGCCTTGCATGCAGTGTGCCTGGTCCTCGTAAAACCAGCAGAGTGTGTGTTCTCAGGCGTGAACCCTGACTGTGCGGGTAGCATCTGGACACGCCCAAATGTCCATGGGTAAGAGTGGCCTCTGGGAGGGCTCTTGGGTGAGAGTGACTTAATAGGTATCAGCGTGGGTGCCAGGCTTCTCTGTGGGTAGCCAGACATTTCAAAATCCAGCAGGACCCAGAAGGCTAAGAAGATGCCGGGGCCTTCCCTGTGGGTCTTGTCCTTCCTGCAGCCACCAGGCCACTAGCCTGGGGCACCTTCCTGAAATGTCTGCTCACCTACAGAGAAAACCTGAGTAGACAGAGTCCCAGTGGGCCAGGAAGTAGACCTTTGGCTCTGCCTGTGGGAAGAAGAGAGGGAGGGGAAGGAAGGATATTCTAGAGCCTTCTAGAAAATGAGCATCGGCCCAGAAGCAGGAATGTACAGAAATATTTTGCCTCTACCAATTTGCTGGGATCTCGAGAAGAAAGGATGTGTGCAGCACCCTGGGGACTCTGACTGGGTCCTTCTGATGCAGGGTCCAGCCGGCAGCCTGTGTGAGCACAGAGGCTCCAGAGGTGCGGCCAGGAGCTCACGGCTTGGCCATGGGAGTGCTCCAGTGTGGGACGGGCCCGGCCAGGAGCTGAGGCTGGAGCAGGAGCTCCCTTGAGTGAGTGAACTAACAGCCAAAGGAGAAACCAGCTGGCTGCCCACAGAGCTTTGTATCCTCAGCAGGAGAGTGGAGCTCACTAAGAGCAGGGACCACAGGCCAGACTGGGAAGCCTTCCTGGAACAGGGGACATGGAAGCTGAGTCTTAGAGGGGACACAACAGGACATTCTTCTTCTGAAGCCCATTTGACTGCCCACCCCCCACCCCCCGCCCACCCCCGTGGGGGCCCAGCTGCTTCACAGAGAGCAACACTTAGCTCTGATGTGGTCCTTCTCCCTGGAAGACCCGCAGCCACCTGACTCCTCATATCACAGAAAGCACAGTGACTATCTTCCCTGGAATGGATGTTTTCTGAATACAATTTGCTTTCCTGGTCTGCTAAGTTTCTGCCAGTACCACCGTGCATGGGTGTGTGGAATGCTTTCTCACTTAGCTGTGCATCCAGAAGGACTGGGCTCATGTCCATGGGCCCAGGAGGACTGGGCTCACTGCCATGGTGCGCACTGGTTTCACTGTGTCCTGCTCACCCAGGGCAGCTGGCCTGAGGGAACCCAAGGAGGCCCCTGAGACTCAGGAAAGGCACCGGCTGAGTCTGCATGTTGCAGGGCTGGGTAATCTTCTTAGGATCCGAAGTGTTCCTCGAGCGTGACCAATTCATGGTGTAGTTTCTTCCAAAGCCAGACACCTGTGTCCGGGAAGCAGAGGTGGATATGACCATCGCTGATGACCATCTTTCAAACATCTGCATTGGTTCCTACAGTTTGGGGCCCTTCTTATTTTTATGAAAGTCTTGATCTTCAGGAGGAAACATGGCCATTACTTTATAGAATTTAATTTGGGAATGGCACCTGGTGACTTTGGGGTTATCACATCACTGCCCCCATGAGCAAAGCAGATTTCCACATTGGCTGGGGTGCTCGGTCCCTGAGAAAAGCATGCCTGGAACATAGGGTGCTTCTTCGTTCTAGTACATGGTAAAAATAAACGGAAGAATTCAGCCATCTGATATGGGGAACAGCTTAGCTCCTTCAGAATGAAGCTTGGGGACATTCAGCCAAGATAAAGAACTGTGATCAGCCAAGTGCTGGCCGAGGATAAAGGAGACACGGTATGAAAGTGGGAAAAGAAAGTTGTTGAGGCTACTCATGCTGTAAGAGCCAACTGTGAGTTCTTCTTTGTGTATATTTCGGGGTTCTCTTCTCTCTCTCTCTAATTGTCTGCACTTTGTATCTGCTAATACAAAGTGTAAGTCACAGGACCTCAAATGAGGATTGTGACTCACTTGGAAATGGGACAAATGTCCCACAGAGATGGATACCTGGCGTACAGGTCTTTGTGTCTGTCCCTTTTGGAAGAGAGAGTGAGCTTACATCTGATGGAGTGAGGGCTGCTTGCCTTGTGTGAGGCAGCTGCACGCTGCTGGCCCTCTTGTTTGGAGGTTTGGGGCAGGTGCAGGGATGCCTAGGAGGTGGAGGCCTAGATGGTGTCAGGTTGTCTGTTAGTCATTTGGCATCATGGTGCTACACTCTCTGCATTGCTGTGGGTGGGGGAGCCCAGAACTATACTTCCCAGAACCCCCTTGTTTGGGGCCCGTGTAGGTCAGCCAACAAGGGGCACTTGTAGGAGATTTGGAAGGTGGAGGAGAAAAGGAACCCATACTCACTAGTGGCTGTCTACAGTGGCTTTGTCGAGCCTCTTACTGTGGTGCTGTGGCTGCTGAGATAATTTCTGGCGGCCTCCTTCACCCCCGCTCCAGCCCTCCCACAGGTGAGAGCCTGGAATTCCCTGTGTCATACCCTCCCAGTAACAAACGCATGGAGATCGCAAGTGGCCTGAGGTAGCCTGTTAGGTGGCTGCTGCAGTGTGCTGGGCCACAGAACCAGAGTGGACTGGGAACACATTTAGGGATAATCTGTTGAAAAGTGGCCACGGGCACCCTCCCCTCTGCAGGGCCGTGTCCTGAAGGCAGTATGGGGCTCTGTGGTCTGGACGTGTTTGTTGGCTAGTTAAATAGATTTACAGGTGATATTAACGGTGTTTAATCAAGCTTTCCCCATGATATGCATAAATAGTTCAGTTACTTTTATCTTTTTAATGTTACATTACTGAGGGTTTTCCCCTAATTTTATTGAGGTATAGTGGATGATTAAAAATTGTATATATTCAAGGTGATTTGATTATGTATATATATGATGATTTCGTATGTTTATATACGTATATATACATCGTGAAACATTCACAATTAAGCTAGTTAACATATTTATCACTTCACACGGTTACACTTTGTGTGTGTGTGAGAGTGTATGTGGTGAGAACACTTAAAATCTTCTCTCTTAGGCTGGGCGCAGTGGCTCACACCTGAAATCCTAGCTCTCTGGGAGGCCGAAGTGGGTGGATTGTTTGAGCTCAGGAGTTCGAGACTAGCCTGAGCAAGAGTGAGACCTCATTTCCACTAAAAACAGAAAAATTAGCCAGGCGTAGTGTTGGCCGCCTGTAGTCCCAGCTACTCAGGAAGCTGAGGTAGGAGGATCACTTGAGTCCAAGAGTCTGAGGCTGCTGTGAGTTAGGCTGCAACCAGGGCACTCTAGCCTGGGTGACGGAGACTGAGACCCTTTATAAAAAAAAAAAAAAAAAAAAAAATTCTACACTCTTAGCAAATTTCAAGTATACAGTATTGTTACCTGTTGTTACACTGCTGTGTGTTAGATCACCAGAACTTATCTGTCTGATAACTGGAAGTTTATACCCTTTGATTAACATCTTCTGATCCCCTCCCCTCGCCAGCCCCTGGTAACCACCACTCTCCCCTCTGCTTCTGTGAGCTTGGCTGACTCACTTCACGGGTAAGTGAGGTCTCCGTGCCAGATCACGGTGCCCTGCTGCTCTTTCTGAGTCTGGTGCTCTTTACTTCACTTAGCAGGATGTTCTTCAGTTTCATCCGTGTTGCCATGAACGACAGGATTCACTTCCATGTTTGTGTGTGTGCGTATAATGTGTGTGTATATACATACGCACACATTCAATATTTTGATATAATTCTTCCTTGTTTCAGAAATACTTTCTTCTGATTTACTTTAAATATTTAAATTTACACATGGTAGTTTCCCTGTTTTAGGTGTGCCAATTATCTATAAGTTGGAAACTTATTGTTTGCTCTTCATGCCCACTTTTAAAGAAAAATCATTTTAAGCCCTTTGCATGCTGCATTCATTTTGATTATATTCAGTATTTCCTCTATGCCAGAAATTTGGTTACCACCCAGGTCTTTTCTATTCCTTATTTACTTATTAGTTCTGTAAAGACGCCCTATTTGTTTCCCTGGCTCTTTAATCTCCCTTTGTTATGCCATTATGCTATCTTAATCATCTGTAAAACATGTAAATACTACAGTATACAATGCCCTCAAGCATTTGTTATCTCATCTAATCCTTATGATAATTTTGAAGGATAGGTTTATCTTTTCTCTTCAACATTTTATTCTAAACATTTTCATATACAGAAAAGATAATACGATTATCTTCCTACCACCTAAACTCTACTATCAAGATTTTATCACTCTTGCTTATCACTGTTTCACCACCTCCCTTTCTTTCTGTCCCTTTTTTTTTCCATTTTTTTTATTATCTTTTTTTTTAAAATACATGTATTTTATTATTCTTCATTACATTATTTCCCTCCCCCCACCCGTCCGTGATAAGACAGAATTGGTTTACAGAAAAGAATACAGAAAACACCAAAGCTCCTGGTAGTGGGAGAGATTTCAAGTAGGGAGAGAGATGCTCTCTCTGTTCCTCTCCCGGTCTTTCCCCGTCTCCTCCTCTGGGCCTCTAGCCTCAGGGTATATATAGGTGTATGGGTTCCTTGGCCAGGAAACGAATGAATGCAGTCCCTTCCGCCGGGGGCAAGGTGAATGAGTGCATCAATGAATGGACACAGTCCATCCATGAATTCAGGCCTAGGAAATTCACAAGAAACTGACCTAGGCATAGGAAATGGGGGTTCCACATAATTAATCCTTTTTCTTAAGAAAGAATATTTAGACATGAGTTAACTTTAGGAATCACTAATAAGCTAATCCCTAAAAGTAAAAGAAAAAAAAAAGAAAAAGATGGGGGGGGGGTGATAACAATATAACATTTTATCCTTTGATGTCTGTAATATTTCCCTTGATGAAAGATATACTTTCTCATAATGATGCACTCAAATATTCTATCCATTCATTCTGTGTCCAATCAGTTCTTATGTAGCTCAGACTTAATGTTACCAGCTAGGGAAAAGGATATAGTAAAATTTCCTAGAAGGTTCATCCTAGCAATCTGATTCCTAGCCAGATACAGTAGCACATATGTAAACTCAGCCAGGAAAAATTTTTCAGAGCATTGTAAACAGAGGCCTTAGGGGAAACCAGTGAGCCAAAGAACAAGACAGCTTAATATTGTTAAGACAGCTCTTCCCTAGCCTAGAAAGCTCAGATCAAATTCCCAGCAGTGCCCCTCAATTTCACATTTCATCATCTAGAGCAGGTTGCTGTTAATAAGCCATGGCCAACTGCAGCGGTAAGGATAACACCTTTGAAGCACTCCTGGATCTATCTATCATGGGAAATGGAAGAAACACATTTTGTGCTGCTCTTGTTAGGCAAGGTTGATTATTCATTATTATTAATGTGCATTTGTTGGCAAGGAACAACATGGAACATGTAATTAGATTTAACATCTGCTTAGCAGTATTTGTAATTATGCAATACTTTTTTCCCTCTGGAGGGGAAAATAAGTATAAAAAGGAAGGTCAGGTTTAAAATCTGATTATTATGTATTTATCTATATAAAAAGTGCTACTGATTTAAAATTAGCTATGACCTAACAGAAAATGTCTTCTCTTAAATGTCTGAAAAACTAATCAATACTAAGAGAACATTAACAAGAGATGCCTGGATTCTATTCCTGTCGATGGCCTTAGACTGTGGTGGCAAAATTTGGCAATAGTAAATCTCTGAAACCAATTATTTATTTACTTCAAACTCTTTGTTTATATTTGTCAAAAAGATTCTTTCCATAATGCCCTATTTCATATTAATACCCCAAGTCATCATTTATCATAGATACTAAATTTCCTACTAAATGGTTATATTTACCTTCATTTAACAAAAAATATACTTAACAAACTGTAATAATTTCACAAAGAATACTGCAGAGAAAGTGTTATTTTATATTTAATATTTTACTGTTTAAAAAATGAAAACACAAAATCAAATAAAATTGAGAAATGTTTGTAAACATTGTAAAGGATTACAAAAGCATTTCTTTTTTAAATTTGCAAAATTTATCTTTTAAAACTTTTGTTGTCTTCCTGACATAAGAAAATATAACTTCTATACTATTCCTGCTTAAAGTTCATTCCTTGAACCTAATCATTATAAAACAGCAGACAGACTCAAATTGAAGGATATTCTTTTTTTTAACTAGACAGAGTATCACTCTGTTGCCCTGGGTAGAGTGCCGTGGCATAATAACTCACAGTAACCTCAAACTCTTCAGCTTAAATGATCCTCTTGTCTTAGCCTTCTGAGCAGCTGGGACTATAGGCATCTGTCACAATGTCCGGCTATTAGGAATAGTCTACCAAATGACGGGTCTGTATTCTTCAAGGATGTCAAGATCAAGAAAGACAAAGGGGGCAGAGCGAGATGGTGGACTATAGACATCTCCTTACCAACTACTCCTGGTGAGATAGGGGAAAGTAGACTTCGGCCACCTCTGGCTAGGGGAATCTACCTAGAAACATCACTCCAGAAGCACAGTAAAGCAGTGAGAGACTTCAGGAGCCAATGAGGAGGTCTGGAAGTGAGGAAAACAGACACATAAGGTAGGTGTTGATATGGGACCAGCTCTCCCAAGGATGGTTGGAGATACGAAAGGGTTGTCCTGCAGTTTTTTTTTTTTTTGGACTGAGCTGCTGGCTGGAGCAGCAAATAAACTCAAACAGAGTCCAGTGGCTGGGGATGAATGCCAGGAGGGGTGGTTTTCCCATTGGCTTGGCTGCTAGCATGGTGCAGCTATTGTGAGAAGGCTGCTGGCATGGTAGGATCCTAGTGCATGGCTGGCTCTGGCGCACCTGCTGAGCTACAGTGGCCATCCTTTGGGTGAGCTGAGAGGCACTCACACTCAGGAGGGGAACATTGTCGTCAGGGGACACTATTTGAAGGGCCTCCTGGGAATTCTGGTGAGAGCTTTGGGACTCCAGTCCTGCCGCGACTAATAAAGTGAACAGGCCCGGATTGAAGGCAAAGAAGTCAGAAAGATAAGACCCAGTCTCCTTTGCAACTAGACAGTGGCTTCCAATCCCCATTAAATACAGAAAATCCAGTGAGTGTTTGTCATCTCTTAACACCACTGTGTCACCTGAGTCCATGCAACATATTGCAACACACACACACACACACAGACACACAGTGTATTACATTTTTTGCTTCTTTATTCAGTTTTTTCTTAGTTTTTTTTCTTTTGTTATTGATTTTTGTTTAGTTCTTTTTTGTTTGCTTGTATTTTTATTTTTTCATTTTTACTATTTTCAATAGCAAAGGCTCCTCAATTTTAGTTAGGGTTTTTCAGTGGTTTTTATTATTATTATTTTTTTAATTTCTCTCCTTTTTCTCTCTTTTGGTAAATTGTTTTTACTTTTTTCATCTTTTTCCCACATACATTTCTTATACAACATTTAAGATATCCCTTTTCTCTTCTTTATCTTATATAATTGTATTTTAAATTTTCTTTATCTATTTTTTTTTCCTTTTTATTCTCTTCTCTGAAGGCTGGCGAATCACAGCATTGGGGCATTGGCTATTGGTCTAGTTAAAGGAGGCCATGAGCTCATGGACTAGGTTGTCCTAGCTTTTGCCTTTGGAAAGAATGTTTTGGTAGGTCCGCAATGAGACATACTGCTGATTTCATTCTACATATGGCAGAGGTGGGGTTGTGCTTTTGTCTAGGCTGGTAAGCAGCTCTTGACTTCAAGGGAACTAACCAGCCTGGTCCCCCAAAGTCCTACTGCTGTGAGTGTTGATAAAGCACTATGCTGAATACTACTATTTCTCCTGTTGCCCTCTTTCTCTCTTACTGGCCCTTTTCTCTCCTTTTCCTCAATTCTTTTCTTCAACTCCCCCTTCTTTTTTTTCTTCCTCTTTATCTTTTTCTTTTCTTTCTACTTTCCTGCTCTTTACCCCTATCTTCCTTTTGGTATAAGGTCACTTCAACACCTAAGCTCTGAGACCAGGTAATTTAAAGTGAAGAAGGTAGTGAGAAGGAATACATAGGGGAAAGACGTGAACAAGAAGAAAAACACACACGAGGAAGAACCAACAGAACTTTTCTGGCAACATGGAAAACCAGAGCAAAACAACCCCCCTAAGGAATCATCAGGTAGCTACTGCAGAGGAGTCCATGTATAATGAAGTAATGGAAATGACAGAAAGGGAATTTAAAATATGGATAGCAAAGTCAATAAAGGAAATTGATGAGAAAGTGGAAAAACAAAACCAAGAAATGGACAAAAGTATGAATATAGAAGAGATATGGTGGAGCTTAAGGAATTGAAGGAGCCAATCAGAAAACTTAAAGATGCAGTAGAAAGTGTCAGTAAAAGATTAGATCATTAGAAAAGAAAATTTCAGAGCCAGATTGTAAAGCTCTTGAAAGAGAAAGCAGAACATTCACTCAGAGAACTATGGGATGTCACAAGGCATTCAAACATATAATTATAGGTATTCCTTAAGGGAAGAAGAACATCCCAAGGGAATGGAAGCCCTACTGGAGGATATCATAAATGAAAACTTCATAAGTATCACTAAAGATTCTCAAACTCTCCTTTTATAGGGATATTGAACTCTGAGTCATCTCAACAAAAATAGAGCATCTTCAAAACACATTGTAATCAACCTGTCCAAAGTCCAGACAAAAGAGAAAATTCTGCAAACAGCCAGGAGTAAGCACCAATAGACCTATAAGGCAGATCCATCAGGGTAACAGCAGATTTCTCAACTGAAACTTCCAAGCTAGAAGAGAATGGTCATCTACCTTTAGTTTTCTAAAGCAAAATAATCTTTAGCCCCCAAATCTGTATCTTGCTAAACTAAGCTTCAAAATAGATGGAAAAATCAAATCCATTACTGATATGCAAATATTGAGGAAATTCACCAAAACAGGAACAGTTCTATAGGAAATATTTAGACCTATTCTCCACATTGGCCATCACAATGGACCACTAGCAAAGTAAACACTCAGAAGCTAAAGGTCAAATTTTGGCTTCCACAATAATACAAAAGATAAAACTACACAATGGACTTTCACAAAATAAGATGAATAGAACTCCACCACACTTATCAATTCTCTCAGTCAATGTAAATGGACTGAAGAGGCATGAGCTGGCTGACTAGATAAAAAAGGACAAGCCATCCATATGCTGTCTCCAGGAGACATATCTAGCCTTGAAGGACAAATCAAGAATCAGGGTTAAGGGATGGAAAACAGTATTCCAAACACATAGAAATCATTAGAAAGGAGAGGTTGTGATCTTATTTTCAGATACAAGTGGATTTAAAGTAACTAAAGTTAAGAAGACAAAGATGCTCACTTCATACTTGGTTAAGGGGACAATACAACAAGAGGACATTTCAATTCTAAATATTTATGCGCTCAACTTTAACACTCTCAGATTTATAAAACAGATGTTGATTGGTCTAAGTAATATGATATCCTATAACACCATAATAGCTGGGAACTTAAACACCCCTCTCACAGAACTGGAAAGATCACCTAAATAGAAACTAAAAAAGATACAAGGGACTTAAATATAACCCTAGAACAAATGTGATTAATAGACATATACAGAACATACCACCCCAAAGCTAAGAAATACACATTCTTCTCATCAGCCCTTGTAACGTAGTCCTAAACAGATCATATCCAAGGTCACAAATCAAACCTCAACAAAATTAAAAGAATTGAAATTATACCTTGTATCTTCTCAGACCACAGGCCATAAAAGTGGAGCTCAAATCAAACAAAAATTTTCGTAACCACACATAGGCATGGAAATTGAATAACCTTATTCTGAATGACAGTTAGGTTGAGGAAGAGATAAAGGAGGAAATTATTAAATTCCTCAAACATAACAACAATGAAGCTACAGGTTACCAAAACTTGTGGAATACTGCAAAGCCAGTCCTAAGAGGGAAATTTAACGCATTAGATGTCTACATTTGAAAAACAGAAAGAGAATATATTAACAATCTAATGAATCATCATAAGGAAATGGAAATAAAGCAATTGAATCCCAAATTCAGCAGAATAAAAGAAATAACCAAAATTAAATCAGAAATAAATGAAATTGCAATTAAAAGAATCATTCAGAAAATCAGTGAAACAGTTGGTTCTTTGAAAAGTTAAATAAAATTGATAAACCTTTGGCCAGATCAACTAGAAACAGAAAAGTAAAATCTTTACCAACCCTCCAACAGAAATGAAATGGGGGTAATAGCAACTGATACTATAGAGAATCAAGAGACTATTTCTGAGTACTACAAGAATCTCTATGTCCAGAAATTTTATAATGTGGAGGAAACGGACCAATACCTGGAATCACATTAAATAGATCTCTTGAGCAGACCAATATTAAACACTAAGATTGAAGAAACAATAAAAAAGCTTCCAACAGAAAAAAGTCCAGGACCAGATGGCTACACACCAGAATTCTATCAAACCTTCAAAGACGAGCTGGTACCTATAATGCAGAACCTAGTCCAAAATATTCAGAAGGAAGGAAACTTCTCCAATACATTCCATAAAGCAAACATCACCCTGATACCAAAACAAGGAAAGGACTCAACTAAAAAGGAGAACTAAAGACCAATTTCACTAATGAATATCAATGCAAAAATACTCAATAAAATATTATCTAATAGATTATAGCTACCCATTAAAGAATTATACATCACGAGCAAGTAGACTGCATCCCAGGGATGCAAGGCTGGTTTAACAAATGCAAATCCATAAATGCAATTCAATAGAATGTATATCAATAGAAGCAAAAACAAAAACCATACGATCCTCTCAATAGCTACAGAAAAAGCATTTGATAAAATTCAGCATCCTTTTCTAACAAAAACAGGAATATAGGCATAGGTGGCAAATTTCTTAAACTGATTGAAGCCATCTGCAACAAACCCACAGCTAATATACTGAATAGAGCAAAACTGAAAGCTTCTCCACTTAGGAGAAGAACAAGACAAGGATGCCCTTTATCACTACTACCAGTCAACACAGTGCTGTAAGTTCTAGCTAATGCAATCAGGTAAGAGAAGCATATAAAGGGCATCCAAGTTGGGGGAGAGGTGGCCAAACTCTTGCCTTTTGCTGATTATATGATCTTAGAAAACCTCAGAGACTCAACCACAAGAATCCTGGAAGTGATCAAGAAATACAGTAATGTGTCAGGGTACAAAATCAATCCACAATCAGTTTTTTTGTTATTTAAGAAAATGTCCTTATTTTCTCTTGTTTGAGGAAGCATACTCTTAAGTACTCAGGAATAAATGAGGGAAATTATGTCTGCAACTATCTCAAACATTTCAGAGGAAGAATGAGTGTGTGTGAGACAGAGAAAGAAGGAAAGAGAACATGGCGAATGTTAACATTGAAGAATCTGGGTAAAGGGTATATTATAATGGAATTCTTTGTACTATTCTTGCAACTTTCTATAACTCTGGAAAGTACATTAAAACAAAAAGTTTAAAGAGAATACAATAAAAGAATTATATTGTTATAGCATATACCATAATTCAAGACATGTTTAATCAAAGTGACTTTGAACTTCATAAAATATGTACTCCTTAATCATTTTCACATATCAAGTAATTGCAGCTGTTGTAAGCTGTTGTTGCCACTTGAGAGAGTTTTCTCTCAGATTCAGCAATATCAGTGGGGAAACAATGGCATGATAATCCTTAACAGCTGACAATTTGAAAGCCATTTGCAGAGTATTGCCTCAATAATTCAAACAAGTGCGAAGAATAATATATAGCTAAAATAAACAATATTTTAAAATAAATGCCTTATTGTTATTTTCAAACAAGTATTTCAAACAAAAATATTAAGAAAATGTTGCCATAAAGAGATCCTTCAAGTTAATGTGAAAGAATATATGTGTGTAGGTGTGTATGTGAAGACATATATTATAAGCATATGGGCTGGGCGGTTCCTGTGGCTCAGTCAGTAGGGCACCGGCCCCATATACCGAAGGTGGCGGGTTCAAACCCGGCCTCGGCCGAACTGCAAAACAAAAAAATAGCCGGTTGTAGAAGGCGCCTGTAGTCCCAGCTACTCGGGAGGCTGAGGCAAGAGAACAGCCTGAGCCCAGGAGTTGGCGGTTGCTGTGAGCTGTGTGACGCCACGGCACTCTACCAAGGGCGATAAAGTGAGACTCTGTTCTCTACAAAAATAAATAAATAAATAAAAAATAAACATATGAGCTTTTGTTGTTCTTTAACATGTAGTCTGCATGTGTGCTGTTAAAACAGCTAACATTTACTGTGTTCTTACTATGTCAATACTTTAGATACATTTATTATACTAAAAAATCCATGGAGTAGGTTCTATTACTAATGTAAAGCTTAGCTAGCATTTCTCTCTGAAAATGTGTGCTATTGACTTTAAATGCTCTCTCCTTTTTTATTTTTCCTTATTTATACCTGTCAAAATCATATCTCAGATGTGAAAATGTAAATGCCAACTGCAATCAAATCTCCCCACACAACCAGAATTAATCATTCCCTCTTCTGAGTTTCTATAAGCCTTTATTTAACAACATTCATTAAAATCTTCCTAAACATATGTATTAAACACTAACATCCAAGACATTCAGTTATTTGCAAGATGTCAGGGAGCAGACAGGACTATTAATATAATTTTAATTATATAATAAAACAATGGCATTATTAAGAATGTCTCTAGTTTACTGCATACTTACGGATATGCCAAGCAGGGTACTAAGTACTTTACAGATAGTATCTCATTTACCCCTTACTGCTACCATAGAAAGAGGTCATTATTAACGCAACTACTTTGCAGATGAGGAAACTAAAGTTTAGAGATAACAACTTGTCTAAGTAGGCATAACTGATACATGAGCAGAGTCTAGTCTTAATTTTAAAGCTTATGTTTTTAAACTGCTTCCTGCCTTCAAAGCAAGAGGATTAATACAAAATGGACTTCTAAGCAAGCTTTTTCTTCTGCCAATCTCTATAATGCCACATAAAAATATAGATGATTATATAAGCAAGCAAATGAAATCAGTTTTATGATTGTAAAAGTTACATATACATTCCAATGGAAGAAAATTTGGAAAACCAAAAACAAATAAACAAATTAATCAATTATAAAATGCAATAGCCAAAGACAGCTATTACTAAAAATTTTGCTTGAAAAACTGTTAACAATTCTAAGGATTCCAGGAAAAGAAACTGCAAAGGAACAAAGGTAAGAAACCATACAAGACCACCAAGAATCTGAAAACAATAATTTGCACATATTAGCTAGCTATATATAATGCTAAATAAACAATTATTATGAATTTAAAGTATGCTATTAAATGCTTTCAAAGGAATGGATATAGAGCATTTACAGGAAGATCAATTAAGTTTTTTATTGTTGTAAGCCTCAAATATATATGTTTTATTTTTCTTTTAAAACTAAGATATTCTCCTGCTAGTGAATGTGTAAAAAAAAAAAAGGCTTAATTATCTCTAAGATCCTTTATAATTCTAAAGGAAAATTTTCACACCTACAGAATGAGCTAAAAGCTAATTTTCAAAACAACAATAAAGCAATAACCCATGCTATGTCTAAAAATATATAGATAACAGATTTAAGCATATAAAAATGATTATGCTATTTCTTGTCAAAACACTTTTTCTTTGTGAAAAAATGTTTTTCAGTCAAAAGAAAAAGGCAAAGAAATATATGAATTCTTTCATGGAAAAGAAAACTTTGATCATTTTCTCTAGACCAAATATAAGAAATTAAGTGCTTCTTTTTTGAAAGAGTGACATTACCCCCTCTCCCCAACCAAGTTCGAAGGGTACAGAGAGAAGAAAAAGACAAAGGAAGCTATTATTGAGAATTACAAGGAAACCGGTCAGGCTAGATGATTTAGGAAATAGTCTTAAAAGGATCTTTCAAGATGGTTCATTCTGGGCTGTATGAATAGATTGGAATAAAGCTACATCACTAGTCTACCACCCAGGCTACAGTAAATTTTTGTTTTGTTCAATATGAGACTCCATATTTTCTGGCTTCTTAGATCCACCGTCTTAGGAAACCTGATAGAAAGAAGAGTATACAGATGTGAATAAGCAATGCACAATAGAGAAAATGCCACTAGTCAATAAACATGTGAAACATATATTCATCATTCTAGGAAAGAAGAAACAACCAAAAATCAGTTACAAACTAAATTTTTTAATGTCACTATTTTAAATATAGACAAAAGTTAATAAAATTGACTGTGGTAAATTTAGTTTAACCTAAAGCTGCATCCTTACAGATTTAAGTTTGACCTAAAGGTTTCTCCACAGTGAACTGTAACCTAACTGGATGTATAAATAGACAATCTATCCTTATGACAAGTAGCCAAATATCATCCAATCACAGCAGCCAAGTTTCAGCCAATCAAAGGTGGCCCATTGTTGTAACAGTGTCCAAATAAGGCAAAATGCAGTCTGAGTGAGATGTTTCACACCTGTAATCCTAGAACTCTGTCACATTCTATGACAACATGAGATATTTGAAAACAGCCTTTAGGGAGTTAAGAAAGGTTAAATGAGGTCACAAGGGTTGAGACCTCATTCAATAGGATTGTTGTCTATAGAGGAAGATCAGGAGACACCAGGAATGTACACACACACAGAGTAAATGCCATGCGAGTACACAGCTAGAAGGTGTATATACATTTAGTATATATAACCCGGACATAAAACAGTAATAAAATATTTTAAACATATTAAAAATCATTTAAGTTTTGATATGTAGTTTTTTTTTTATAAAGTTTATTTCACTTTTTTTTTGTTTGCTAATATAGCTTAGATTTAAATAAATACATTATTGGATAAGTTGATCAATAAGTGATGTATAATTTAGAGATACATCGTTCAATTTCAGCAGTGATCCTTGGAAGTGATGGGTCACAACCAACTCTAGAGAAAAATAAAATTATTAGCAAACACATATTTTTTGATTCAATCAGGATTAAATCCTTGGAATGGCTTGACAGAAGAAATGTGCTGATAAATCTCAGAAGAGTACACTTTAATTCAAAATTTTAAGGCAACATAACTCTTTGTACATCTCAGATGTATAGTTCAGATTTCTTAAAATACCAAAATGACTGTGCTATGTTTATATTAATAACTACTCCTTTGGTGTTAAAATAAAATGCATGATACAATGGAACACTGAAAATTGTTACGTCATCTCTTACTTGCAAACACAGAGGAACAGCATAATAATGTAAATGGTTAAGAAACCCTGGCTCTAGAGGCTATGCTTTGAAATCCGCTCTGCGTTTTACTAGTTGTGGGACCTTATGCAAATAATTTCTCAATACCTCAGTTCTTTTTCTGTAGATTGGGTTGTTAGTGTTGACTACATATGAGTTAATATTGCAGTGTTTTCATAGATATTGAAGAAGCAATATATATATGTATATATATATGCTGAGAGGAAAAATACTCAACCATTCAATTCATAAATATACTTATTCCTTTTGCCTTTTCACCTATTTCTGCTTTGCTTCATCTTTATAGAGATATCTTTCACAGTGGACTAACAATGAAGGGCATTATAAACAGATTTTTAGTAAGAATCTTATTATAATATTCTCTGCTATCTTAAATTCTGATCTGCTTATGTGAAATTTCCAAGTTGATGAACCATCTACAATAAAAGGAGAAATTGTGACAAGTTTCATACAGCACCAACACATTTTAATGTTGGTTCATATGTTTGTCTTGTTCATTATGAAAACAAAGGGGATACCATGCTGGGTGCTTATTAGGCATAGTTATTCAGGGTATGCTTTTTCATAAGAGAGATTATGTTTGTCTAGGATGAGTTAAATCTACTGTTAGCTGGAAAGTAGCTGGATTGACTAATTGGCTTTTTAAAACCTAAAATTATTTTTACTTGGAAACATACAGGAAAGAGTAAAATGATATTACATTAAGAATAAAACTATTCGGGGAAATACATACTACTTTATCTGTAATAAAAGATGAATAAAGTTAAAACTGAGAATGAAATTTAAAATATGTGGTCTGTAAGTAAGTAAAAGAAGCAAAAAGTTCATCACTGGAAACTGGCTACTGTAAATGGCAATGTGGAGCTTTGAAATGTCAATTTCACACTGTACTAAGCATATCCTACCAAACTGCTATTTGGAAAAATCTCAATACCTGCTACTATATTCCTTGAAGTAATAGATCAGATATATGAACCAGGTCAGGTACAAAACTATATCAACTTACACTTACCTACCCAGAAATCATTTCCCATCAGTTTCAGTGTTTACACAGGTTACTATGAAAGTTTTGAGACTGACTGTATTATGGTCCATTATTTCACTTTCAAAAACCACAGCATCTTTTGATTCACCCATGCAACTTTTCAACTGGCTTGGGTTATTGGTGTTGCTGAGAGGGTTTCATTTGTTTCTGTCACACAAACTTCCTGTTTCTTGATTTTTGCGTATCTCTAAACTTTTGTGTAACACATGTATCACTTTTAAATCAGATTTGTTAACTGACCTGGAACAAATAACTAACTCCAAATAAACTGTAATTTGACTTAGTATACGTAAGTGCTAAGAATATCTTTAAGTAGCTTTAGGGAGAACCTAAGTGAGTTAGAACATATTCATGTAGGATTTCAGGCTGATGGCCAAAATACATAACCTATTGCTACAATCTGCCATTCATCTGCCCCTTTAGTCAGGTGCCCATTATAGGGCTGACAGCCCCAATCTGAATCATTTATTACATGACAAAAATTATGCAGGGGAGTACTGACTATTTTCCACAAGAGAAATTCCTTTGGGAAAACACTTGAAAACTGGCCTCAGGGACTGAAGAAGCAGACATTTCCAATCTGACAACAAAGCAAAAGAATGTGTTGCTGTCTCACTCATAACCTCTAGGGAGTTTTCTCCTTCCCAGAGAGTGGGGGTGAGGAGGCCCACCACTATCCAGTCTCTCCCTAACAAGTGTAAATGAGGGTTGTCAATAATGTGCAAGTAAAGCGAAGCTCTAGAAATAGAATTTTTAAATTCAAAGCAGATTTTACTAAGTATGACAAACCTCACAGACACAAAAAGGTGACTTAGATTTAAGGCACAGAAAGAGGCTAATGAGCCCTTGACAATAGTAACTGGTGATTCTCTACATTGCTACACTCAGGAAGTATATTGCAAAACAAGCTGGTCAGCAGTCAACTTCATGGAAATACCAGGGATTCATTATATTATGAACAAAATGGCAGTTAAGCAGTGGTCAGTAAAAAATGCTTAGTTCTTAGGTAATAGACAACAGGTAGAGTCAACTAAAGGTCTGCAGCATCAAGAAGCCAGAAGAATGCTGCTTTATATTATCTTTATATTAGATAAATAAAGCAAATTTGTAAATTGAGTCAGCCTTTTCTCAAGGAAAGATAATAAATTCTGCTATGTTAATGGACAAGCTACTGGGCTCTGGTACTCACGCTCTAGAATGTCAATACTCATGTCCACCGGGTAAGAAAATTAATCATTTATAACAGTACTGATGCCTCTATTCTCTTCAAAAAGTTTGTTTTAGAAAATAAAGTTTAAAGGTATAAAGGAATATGTAAAAATGCTAGTTGTTATTTGTTCCAGAGTTCTGAAACCAAAGAAAAATGATTTTGAAGTCCAAAGAAAATAATAATTCTCTCCTTAAAGAAACAGATAAACAAACAGAAAAAAACACTTGAAACCAATCAGAAAAAAAAATTAAAGAGAAAAAGATTTAAAAAATTAGAGAAGTACTATAAAAATTCACTTTTATTTTGCATATTTTAAATTTTATATAGATTTTTATCCATGGCTGGTATTACTACATAAAACTATTTTTCTGATTCACTTGAAATTCCCTTTTTATATTCCTTCTCTTCAATTCACCTTTTTTGATGCTGTTCCTTCTCACTAAAATGCATTCTTCTTTCTTTTAATCTCAGGTTTACCCTGTTTCAAGGCCAAATTAAAGAGCTTGGAGCCTCGACCTGCTTGGAACTTTTCCCAGCCAAAGATCAAACCCCCTCCTTTCTGGTCCTTCACAATACCTACCGCTTCAGTCTTTCCAACTCAGTAATCCCTTAAGAAACACAGAAATTATGTTTTCAAAATGTAACGCAGTTGGCAAAACACAGCAGGTAAGATCAAAGTCCTTTAGAAAAGACAGGATTAAGAAAAAAGAATTATACTTTTAAATAAGTTTCCTTCAAAAGAAAAGTTCCAAAACAATGTAGATTTATTAGGGTTATCTGCTCCCATGGGCTTTCCAAATAGGAAACCCAGCTGCTACAGATTCTTCTACAGTTTAATGTTTGGAGGCTTTCTATAACTCTTGTCCTGGAGGCAGCCCTTACTGACTTAGAATTCCCTGGATTTTTTACCTGATTCTTGCCTTTATTTTCTCTCTCTTTTTTAAAACTCAAATCTTAGCAATGGGCTTGTGCCATTAACTGACCAAATACCTGGTTGCATGAGGCACAATTTTCTGGACTAGTCTTCAACATATCACGAAGGTAGACATTTTTCCTGTCTCTGCACTGCTTCTCAGACCAAAGGATACAGCCTAATGAGGAGGCGTGACTATAACTACCAATATTGTGTCATCTGGGGACAAAAGTATAAGGCTGAGTTATCTTAAAACATTAGTTTTGGGGAATGAATATACTGTATTGCATTTTACTAGTCCATTAAAAAATGAGTGTTAGTGTAACATTTTAAGAAGTCCATTTTTGGACCAAGAACATTTTTGGTTCTGAGTCCATCTTTATAGATACCATGAATCCATATTTATATTCAAATTTATATTTTATATATTTCATATATATAATTTTCAGTAAAAATTTTTAAAATAATCTCTTATAGATAATTTTAAACTATCTTTACTATTTTCTTCCTCTGAGGACTCATGGGAGGTCAGAATCAGTATTATACTTTATAATTCCAATTGCCTCTCATATTTCACCCCACGATTCATTCACTATTTCATTATGGTGCACATTAAAATCTCTGCCTTCTTTGTGCTAAATGTTTACCTGAGAATTATAAATTATAAGTGTGAGAATTATAAATATGAACATCCACCTGGTCAGTGCCCTCAAAAAGTTTAGTCTCAGACATCAACTGGTAAGGCTAATTATAGTTAATTGCTTTTTAAAAAGGAGAACATACTGCATTTATATTGAAATCACCTTTTTTTGAATAGAACCTTTATATTCTATAGATATTGAAACCTAGCAAGGGCTTCTCTCTAGTAGAGAATTAAGGGAATGAATGTATCTCCTTGTGAAACAGGCTGGAAATGAATGTATCTCCTTGTGAAACAATGCAGTATTTAAAATTAAATACAATAATCATAGATGCAACAAAAAAGCTCAGCTAATATTGATCATTTCTGTTCATCGATACAGAGCTATAAAAGGCCTTAGCTTCTTGAACCTACATAAAAACAGTTGTTTTGGCTTAAGAGTTTACTTATTATTGTAAATCACGCAAGCTATATGCAAGAGGAGGAAGAGACCTAAAGTGCAAGAAGCCCATTTGTGTGAGAAAAGCACAAATCTGCTGTTCCCAAGCAAGATCTTTAATTTCCAAGTGAGCACTATGACCCAGGTTTCCAGAATGGGAGCAGAGTTTGAAGAGATGTGCCGTAACCTCCCACCTTTACCACTAGTATAATACAGGTGCATTCAACAAGTGGAAAATTACTTGGCATGACATGACCAGATGGTATTAACAGAATAGTGAAAACAAGCAAGAAAATGAATAAAAATGTCCAAAGTAATCATATTCCAACAACAAACAGTAGAACTCATCTTGAGAATGGCCAAATCTTCATGTGTTAAAGCGTTTTAAATGCTGCTTTTAATTTTAAATGAATTCAGAATTTTAAGTCTCTTAACTGATTCCAATATTTAGAAGGTTATTATAATTTTTCCCCTTCCTGCTTCTCCTACAACTCTGGATTTAGGAATAATCACATTAACATCAATTCTCTATAAGAGGTATGGCCAATGAAAGTAATTTTCAGGAAATTATAATATGGATTAAAATAAGTTATGTGGTACCAACTTCACTTCCAAAAGACTTCCTCTAACATGGCCAAACTCCTTCCCTTTAGGTTAATAAATTTTAATTATCATTAATTTTCCTTAGGCAATAGCAATACAGATCAGTGTAACTTTACACACACGGGATCTGGATAGAAGCCGTAAGTGGTGGTTATGACATAATTATGATCTACAACGGATATGGACAGAGCTAGAGTTTTCCATTCAATTGATAGATGGACAGTGTGTTTTAATTGTGCATGTTATCTAATCTCTTTAGGAACCTCAAACTTCCTTTTAGGTGATCTCTAATTTTTCTCCAGGCTCTGAATTTTCATAATTACTCTGTCAAATAAATGCGGAATATCTGCCCCTCTAATTCAACCTTCTCTCCACTTTGAAGGTTGATCTGTATGGGCTACTCAATAGGCTTCCTTGCCCTCTGGCACTAGAAGGTTTTGGTTAGTGAAAAGCTATATCTATATAGGTATCGATATCTATATCTAGTTATCTATCTATAGAGATGATAGATAGATAGATAGATAGATAGATAGATAGATAGATAGATAGAGATAGATAGAAAGAAAGAATCTCCAGTCCCTAACAGAGTTTCTAAGACATGTAATTTCCTGAGTGATAAAAGGTGTCTGACACAGGGGTCCTAAATCCCTTTAGATATTCAGGGTGATAAGAGCATCTTTTGTACGAATGAGGCAACTTTTGGTGGGTTTCTGGATAAGAGATCATCACCCTTATCCTTAGTCAAGACCAAGCCATGATTATAAGCTTAGAGCTTTCAGACACAACCCCCATTCTCTAAAAAGGGGAAGGGAGCTGAAAATGAATTAGTAAGTGATCATGCCTGGGTGATGAAACCTCCAAAAAGAAGTTATTGGGAGCTTCTGGGTTGGCTAACACATTATGTACCAGGAAGGTGGCACGCCTCAACGTGGGACTCTTCAGACCTTCCCCTTTGTATCTTTTCATGTGGTTCTGAATCTGTATCCTTTATTAATAAACTGGTAAACATATTTTTTTTTATTTTTACATATACATGTGTTAATTAGGTTTCCACTTTCTGCCTTCACAGAATTTAAAAGGCTTAAAATTTAATAACAATAACAATGTTTAAGATAAGGACTAGAAACAAAAACCACGTAAAGAATGAACGAAGATAAATACATTCAGAAGAGAAAACAGACGATTACTGCATGGAAATATTGGTGAACATAATTAAAGTGCTTCCCTACCTTCTGTGAGCCATCCTTGCAAATTAATTGAACCTGAGAAAGGTGTAGTGAGAACCCTGACTTATAGCCAGTCTATCAGAAGTATAGGTTATAACACAGGACTTGTGATTAACATCTGACGTGAGGGGTGGTCCTGTGGGACTGAGTCTTAACCCGTAGGATCTGACAATATTTCCAGGTAGTTTGTGTCAGAACTGACTTGAATTAGAACACACGCAGCTGGTGTCTGCTGGTAAATGTCTTAGTGTGTGAGGAGAACCCCCTATATAGCTGGTGTCAGAAGTACTGTGTTGAGAGGAGAGTGAGAATATGAAAAACACTTTGGTTTTTCCTACATGTATCTCAGAGAAGCCATAGAAGAAGATCAGAGAGAAAAAGAGATCCAGGTCAGAATATTTATTCCTTTGGGTCTCACCCTAAGGGTCACCTAGGACTCCTTTGTCTTGCTCAAAGGTCACTGCCTCTCTCAAAGCAGCTTGCTTTAGGAGATTTGCCCTCCTTTTCCCTCTCCTCATCCACTCAGACCCAGAGCTAGAAACAGTCTGCGACAACTAACCCTGGGTTGCTGTGCTTTGCCTTTATGGTTCTGACACCCTGCCCACAACTTTGTGATCAATCTCTCGTATGTAAATATCTTAAAGTGATCCCAAAGTGATCTTCCCTATTACAAATCTGATACAATTGCAAAGAGTTTGTTTGAGGGTATAATCCTAAAATTAGTATCTGATGAAGAGTAGCTATGAGTAGCTAAGAGAAGTTTAATATTGCTCATTAATGAGACTTAGTTTCATGTAAACTTAACTAAAGCACTTATTTTATAAACCAAAAAAAATTATTTACAGGCATATCTTCAGTCAGCTCATTGTTTGATTAATCCAATAATGACCCAATTTTACAGTAAACTATCTAGATTAGATGAAAGCATATAGGCGGAAAGACTTTTTAGGTCCTGTTCTGTTGTAATATTGCTTCTTATAGCTGGGTTTCCTCTACCTTCCTTGTTTTGCTGAAAAAAATTAGAAAGTGAATATATCCTTAGGACATGTAAATATTTAGTCAATAAAGTTTTGAGAATGAGTGAGATAAGGAGAGAGAGAAAATGTGACCCTATTTCTGCCCCCAAATCTATGAATAGTTTTTAATATCTAGTTTATTAGATGTAGACACTGCCACAAAGATACTTTGTTTCCTCATTGCAATAGACAAGTCAGAGTGAAACCTTTATATAAAATAATTTATTTTTAACAAAAGGAGTTGTCTTAAGAATTAAGACTATGCCCTAGTTTTATAAAATATTTACTGAGTGATCATATGCAATATTCCTACTTTTTCCTGGGAAGCCTATGTTTGCATTTATGTATACAGAATATAGTCAACTTTCAAATGTGAGTAAAAGTTTCAACATAAAAATTAATAATTTAACACAAATAAGCATATAAAATTCACATCTATAAATACTACTTTATTAATTACTAACACTGTATATTTATGCCATTTAAATAATGACAGTTGGCTATTTATGATTACATTTTTGCCCAATGGTTAAGGATAAGTTTTCCCCTTTTCTAATGATTGAAACTTAGACAACTGCATTGTTTCAATGCCTGTGAGCTATTGTTACTGCATAGCTATTAGGAAAATTTCTGTGCTTCAGGTCTCTCTTCAGGATAAGTTGGCCTAATTAAATAAAAATAATGAATGGGTTTGAGTGTTGAGAAGAGCTGGTTCAAAGCACAGAATAAAATAGTTCATTGTACAGTTGAGCTGATTTTTATCATAACTGTCTGAAACAGCACAGAGAATGCCAATTTAAACTGAAATGAATAACACTAATTAGTTGCCATTAGCAGAAAAATAGGGCTCCACATTATTAGTTTTCCCTCCACCTCCTAAATGTGATTATAAACACTTAGGATTAAAAAAAAAAACAAAAACAAAAAACAATTCTTGAATGTTTAGCAATGTCGAGACTTTTCAAGCTTAAAAACTGCTACTGTGAGGTATTTAAAAGAAATCTGGGAAGGTAATCCAAGAGATAAAATTATGTAATAAAATACCTCTTTGCAAATTGAAATGAATTAATACAGAACTAGTTTTGTATTAATTATAAACAGAAGTGGTTTTTCAGGGCTTTTACAGTAGTAAACATAGTTTATACACATATTTTAATTACAGTCATCCCTTGGTATCTGAAGTATTGCTTCCAGGACCTCTTATGGACACCAAAATCCACAGATGTGCAAGTCCCTGATATAAAATGGGATCATACAACCTAGACACATTTTCAGTATACTTTCAATTATCTCCTAGATTGCTTATAATACCCACTATAATGTAAATGCTATGTAAATAGTTGTTATAGTCTATTGTTTAGGGATGACAAGAAAAAAAAGTCTCTATGTGTTCAGTCCAGATGCAGTATTCTTCCCTAACATTTTTGATCTAAGAATCCAGGGATGCCAAACTCATGATACTTCCCACTGTATAAGTAGTTTATATACAACTCTGCAAAGAAATCTCCAAATATTTTCTATTGCTCATTCCTTTATCTTTATTAGAAATGTTGTTGAAGTCTGGAACTAAATGCTTTATTGTGGATATCCTAGTTTTTTTTGTTTGTTTTGAGACAGAGTCTCACTACGTTGCCCTTGGTAGAATGCCGGGCATCATAGCTCACAACAACCTCAAACTCTTAGGCTTAAGCAATTCTCTTGCCTCAGCCTTCCAAGTAGCTGGGACTACAGGCACCCACCACAATGCCTGGCTACTTTTTTGTTATTGTTGTCATTGTTTTGCAGGCCCTGGCCGGGTTTGAATCCACCAGTCCCGGTATATGTGGTCGGTGCCCTAAACACTGAGCAACTGGTACCAAGCTGGTATCCTAGTTTTAGAGCAAAGGTTCTTCCCTATTCTTCATTGCTTCTGGATGTTATCCCAGATGAATTTTGCTCCACTTCAAAACGGGTTCTTTCTGAGAATTCACCCAGTAATTACTTATGTAAAATATTTATACCTTTTCATCTAAATCTACCCCATTCTAAAGGCTCCATTATGGTACCCATTATTTGTGATCATTGGAAAATACTCATAAAGAAAAAATACAAATTCTTAGGAAAAGTCCATCTTGATCCTAAGATAATGCAGGTGTTGCTGGCAACACAGCACAACTGGAACTGTGTGTGCTTCAGATCTATTCACCAGAAAAGTCTTGCTGAATTAAAATGGTCCCACTCAAGACTAACTGAAGGATTTGAACCCTTGGTTAGTAATGATTTTCAGAAACAAATATTTTATTACTCATACAGATCCTATTTTAACTTTCTGAAGCAATGCTATCTCTGAAGCATTCTAATATTTAACAATACTTACCTATGACGGGATAATTTGAAGTTTTTTATCAGTGAACTCATAATATTCCTAAAATAAACCACAGTAACTTTCAAACTTGCCTAGTGCTACAATATGTAAATGACTTAATGGAGTCAGGAATAAATCCAAATCTCTTTGATTGTTCAATAAACAGTCAATTTGTTTATTTCTATAGAAAGAAAGTTCCAGGAGGCGGAGCATGATGGTGGACTGGACCGATGTCTAGTGCAACTCTCCCAAATCTTAAGGTGAGAAAGAGGGTGGCTGGATCTTCCCCTGTGTAGAGTGTTGGTGTGGACAGGCAGCTGGGAGGGGGGATACAGCGAGATGCTGGATTGTTGAACTTAAAAAGTAACCCAGAGCTGCAGAATCTGCTAGAGAAATTTTCGTGCCCCTGTTGAAGTGGCGCCAGCGGGGCAGCAACCAGCCCCTCCCCTACAGAGGACTGTAGTTCCCAGTTCTAGGGGAAACTAGGTGTTTTGTGGAAAGATCTGCGAAGTGTGGACTCCTAAGCAGAATTTTGCGACCAGAGGGGGTATCGTTGGGAACAGCAGGAGGCTAGGCAGCCCGATAGAAAATTAAGGGGAAAGAATCCCACCCAGGAACTGACACATTTTGAAATGTTGAAAATGGCGAAATGGCGACCCACCACGGGCACCTTTTTCCAGAACAGCAGGTGTGAATGAATAAACGTGATCATTCCTGGCAGGGAAAATTGGTGTAGACTGGCAGCTCGGGATGTGCAGTGAACTGGCAGATTACTGGACTCAAAAGTGTAATCTTGAGCCCACGGAGCCCCTGCTGAAATGGCGGGTGCCAGCAGCAGCCAGCCCCTCCCCCATGGAGGATTGCAATTCCCAGTTGGTGGGGAAACTAGGTGTTGAATGGATAAATTGGTGGCCCAAGAAATGGACTGTCTGTCAAAGGTAAAAGTCAATGGTTATCTGTGTACATTAGCACTGCATTCCTATTCCTTACAGAGGAAATATATTAAGATGTCTTTTTAGTTCTTACCTTTTATAGAGTACCATTTGATTTACAAACCATCTCCAGAATTATTTGATAACGATTTTTGAAAAAGGTGAGCTGAGAAACATTTCAATGTTCTTTACTTTGCTAATTTTTTCTAAAATTTCTACTTAAGTTATTTTTTTTAAACTTTGTATTTTGGAATAGTTAGAGACTCACAGGAAGTCACAAAAATAGTATAGAGAGTCCCTTGAACCCCCTCATCCAGCTTTCAGGGGTGACAACTTAAATAAGCTGCAGTACAATATCAAAACTGTGACATCACTGATTTTGATAAAAATTTTATTGAAACCCCAACATAAATCTGAAGGGAATTTGATAGAATTACTTTACATATTACTTCACGTAAGTTTTGAAAGGTCTAAAAAATATTTTTAAGTTTAAATTTAAAAGTTTAAGTAATAAAAAATTATTACATTATTATAATAAAAGTGTATATTTTATACGGTTTTATCCTTAAACCTTTTAATATTTCCACATAAAGAAATTTTAAACTTTATTCAAACCTTTTAAACTTTCACATAAATAAAATAACACTGAAAAATAAAGATGTCTTTCTACTAGCTCTCTACCTCCATGTTACCTTCCTTTTCCTTTTTTCTTTTTAGAGACAGAGTCTCACTTTGTTGCCCTTAGTAGAGTACCGTGGTGTCATAGTTCACAGCAACCTCAAACTCTTGGGCTCAGGAAATTCTCTTGCCTTAGCCTCTCAAGTAACTGGAACTAAAGGCACCGCCACAATGCCCAGCTATTCTTTTTTAGAGATGAGGTCTCGCTCTGGCTCAGGCTGGTCTCAAACCTGGCAATCCATCTACTTTGGCCTCCCAGAGTGCTAGGATTATAGGTTTTGAGCTACCATGTCCAGCCTGCCTTCCTTTTCTATAAAGATTATTTGGTACATTACTTTGTTAATTAGGAAACTCCCCTAGTAGTTCTCATTAAAAACTATTGTAAAAATACTCATAAAGTTTCTCTTGATTACCAAATATAATTAATTAGCTAGTATTCTATAAACTAATGTTATAACATTTTAATATAATTTTTAGTACCATAATTGGGAGAATTTTGCCTAGTAAACTTTTATACACTTCTTTATTGGCTTTGATTCCTTTCATTATTACTCTGGCTGACTTCTCTAACTTTGTACTGGAAAGACAAGATGAATCTAATGCATGGTTTGCTCTCATTCATACATATACTATACAGGGTGGCCATAAAGCTCGTGTGCAAACTACTTAAATTGCACATGAACTTTATGGCCACCCCATATAATATATAACATACATATATGATCTATATCAATTTAAATTTCTACACTGATATATGCTAGTGTTTTGACATTAAATCAAGAGTACTACTAAGAAAATAACAAACTTGTTCTATACAGTCCTGTTATATTTTAAACCATTTAGTATAAATTCTGTCCATCTTTAAATGTACTATTATTCACAGGCATTTAACTTTAGATTAAAAATCAGTTTAAATAACTACTTTATTTATTTATTTTTTACTGTTTTGAGACAGCATCTCAAGCTGTTGCCCAGGGTAGAGTGCCATGGTATCATCATATCACAGCAACCTCCCAACTCTTGGGCTCAAATGATCCTCTTGCCTCAGTTTTTCTATTATTAATAGAGTTGGGGTCTTGCTCTTGCTCAGGCTGGTCTCAAACTTTTGAACTCAAGCAATCTACCCTGCTCAGGCTCCTAGAATGCTAGGATTATAGTCATGAGCCACTGCGCTCAGCCTAAATAACTACTTTAAATACCACTTTGGTAAAGTACCAAAAGGCTTGTTAAGAACTTCACTCTTGATATAAGAGGAAGTAGTTAAAAATCTGTAGAGTTCTGAGTCAAATATGGTCAGGTTTTGAATTTCACAGCTAAGTATAACTTTGAGAAATGAAAAATATTTATGTTCAGGAAATTTCTTCCAGAAAAGTGGAAATAAAAACCCCAAACCTTTGATGTCATTCTATTGGTGAGCTTTTAGTACTTTAAATGTCAAAAAGTTCAAAATGTATCAGCTTTATAATCAAAACGCTACTTAATATAAAGAGAAAATATTGAAGAGAATATATCCTCACACTGTCTCATTGGAAAATGTTTTAAAAGTGAGAAAAGCAATTTGCTAATTTTGAGCAAGTATAGTATAGCAAAGTAGAAAAAATAAAAATCCAAAACTCGTATTTTAGGGAAAAATTTTAGCTTCTAGTATAGCGAAGTAGAAAAAATAAAAATCCAAAACTAGTATTTCAGGGAAAAATTTTTTTTCTTGAAAGAGATAATTATTTTTATTTATACTATCAGGATACTTTTATTTGTATTTGCTAATATAACTGGCCTAAGGTAGAAGTTTTCATAGTAAATGACTTAGAAGTACATACGAGCTTTTATCTGACTTATTCTAGACGAACAACTAAGTTATAAAAAAATTTCGACATAAACAAAAAATAGGATTCTGATGAATATTCTAGGTTGAAAAGCAATGGTTTAGGGCAGAGGAGTATCCAAATATTCCTGCAGAAAGGTCCTAGAATGAGCTTTTGTGTTTTAGACTCCCCCAAGGAAGGCACTACTGACATTATGGGTGAGATGATTCTTTGTTATGGTGAATTTTTAAATATCCCTGGTCTTTTGGTAACAATAGCAATAAATAATATTCCCACATATTTACCATATACTTGAAGATTAATAAGAACCTGGTTAAAAATCACTAATAGGGGAAAAGCTTTCTCTAGCCCTTTTATTCTCCACCTTATTGCCAAAGACCTCGAAAACCCTCTACCCTTACTTACCCTAATCACTTCTACTGGAAGAAGAAAGGAAGGGTGTTCCTGTGGCTTACGGAAACATATAACAAAGGGGTTGGGGGTGACAGCACAGCACAGACTTTGCATTAAAGCCAATTTTTAGTTGTAGATCACTATTTTATTTTATATTTTTTCCCTAACGCCAAGAATCAACTCATTCTTTTTACCATAAAATATTATACAGAAAACAAATGGGAGAAAAACCCTGAATATTTACATAAATGACCCTCATCAGGATAAGCTTTTAATTTAAAACCTTAGTCATATATAAAGGTTAATAAAAAGAAATACCTCGCTTCTAAAAGAATACAATCTACCACTATAATTGAAAAATTACATCTTCCCTTAGAACCATAAATTCAATCAGCAATCTAAATAAAATAAATTAGAATATACCAGTTCTTAATTCTTCTTCTAAGAGTTTCTATAGAACCATCCCCCAAATGACATCTACTAGATTTAAAGACCCCTGGAAAGGAGGGACCTTAATATTACCTTCTGGTAAAACTCTGGCATTAAATTTTCTTATTTTATCTCAACTGAGAAGTATATACAGTTGACTCCTGAACAACACAGGTTTGAACTGTACTTATATGTGTTTTTCTTGGGCCTGTTCCACCCTGGAGACAGCCCTCACTCTTCCTCCTCCTCCTCAGCCTCCTCAACATGAAGATGATGAGGATGAAAGCCTTTATGATGATCCACTTCCACTTAATAATATAAATTTTCTTCCTTATGATTTTCTTAATAACATTTTCTTTTCTCTAGTTTACTGTGTTGTAACAATACAGTATATAATATATATAACATTCAAAATATGTGTCAATCCACTATGCTATCAATAAAGTTTCTAAACAACAATAGGCTATTAGAAGTTAAGTTTTTGGGGAGTCGAATGTTAAATGTGGATTTTCAACTGCGTTGGGGGGGGGTCGGCAACCCTTACCTTTGAGTTGTTCAAGGATCAACTGTACTCTAAAGTAAATGTCAGGGGTGAGGGTAAATGGGTAGATGGGTAGTAATATTTAAGGTTTTTATGTACTATCCCCATGTGACTCTCCCTGGAAGATTGATGCTCTTATGCAGCTTTAAACAAAACTAAGGCCTCAGTATACCTAATGGAACTATGTCTCTGAAGCAGAACATTAGATAAAAGAATAAAAGAGATTATAACTGGAACAACATCTAAGCAACTATCTTCTTGTCTTCTTTATCTTTTGTGACATCACGCTTCTCACTCTTCTCCTTCCTATAGCTTGATAAGGTTGTTCTGAGCTCATAGCAACTCCTCATATAGAAACCACTCACTTAAGAACTACTGAAGAACAGAGAAGTCCACAGTGAAATAATTCGTGGAGGGTTTGGCTTGGGCCAGCTCTGTTCCTTCCATTCACTCTTTTATATTCAGGGGATAACTCTGGAATAAATAAAAGGAATACTTGGTCTCAAACACTATTTATCCTAGTTCATCACACAGAGTAGGAAGTAACACAGGTATTTTGAGAACAAATAGTAATAAAGAATACAATTGCCTGTATGTTCTCAGTGAAGTAGGAGGCTGTTGTTGGTTGAATTTGATCACAACCAAATCTCTATCAGGGGACACAATTAATACTAACTTAAAGCTTTCATTATTCACATTATAAAATTCATCTTACACAGAGATATCTACTCATAATTACATGAGAACTTTGAATATACATTCTCACTTCAAAGATGAAAATAATTATAAACTATCTGGAATTCAACTAGTAGGCATAGTTTTCACATAGATATTGGTATAGCAATTATGAAACTATTGCTCATACATTGCAGGACAGAAAAAAATTAATAAATGCAATGATGAAGTAGGGAGCTATAATTTTTGCTGTTGGAAAAGACAGATACAGATAATTGAATTTGGAAAAATGTCTAGCCATATTGGATTGGAATTAGATATATCACTATAAAATCATGATTTTTGATATAATAGATAGCATAGATATATCAGTAAATATTGATGTGTATGGTTGTATATGTGGGTGGACAGGAACAGATCCTAATAGATTTATATGAAATACCTGTCTCTGCTAAGATGACCTAGAAACTATAACACTTCATTAGTAATTAGCACACCAAGTATCCAGATCTTAATTTCTAAATGCCATTCCTTACTAAAAGGAACCAGTGTTCCTTGTAGAAACATGACTCTCTGACTATAAGATTGGGACAGGAAAATAACAAGATGAGCCTATAATATTTTGTTACGCCAGAAATTAAGGAATTGGTCATAGGAGGACTGGGCATTTCCAGAGGATCAGAATCTAGCTTAAAGGGACTCACAACCTAGGACAACCTAAGAATCAAAATAAAGAATAACTGTGATTGATTATAATTTGTTTAATAAAATAAAAATTCATGAGTTGATACTAATATTAAAGAAATAAGGACAGGAAAAAAAATTCTTAAGGTACAGTGTCAACTAATAAATACAAAAGGATGACAAAGTTGAAAATCACTATTTTGCAAATGTCATAGGCAAGAGTATCAAATGAATGTAGTTTAGTACATAAAAGCAAGATATTACGGACAGTGCCTATGGCTCAAGGAGTAGGGCGCTGGCCCCATATACCGACGGAGGTGGTGGTGTTCAAACCAGGCCTCGGCCAAAAACTGCAAAAAAAAAAAAAAAAAAAGCAAGGTATTATATAACCTCAAAATATCTCCCTATAGGCTGGGTGTGGTGGCTCACACCTGTAATCCTAGCACTCTGGGAGGCTGAGGAAGGAGGATGGCTTGACCTCAGGAGTTCAAGACCAGCCTGAGCAAGAGCAAGAACCTATTGCTACAAAAATTAGAAAATTTGGCCAGATATTCTGGCAAGTGTTTATAGTCTCAGCTACTTGGGAGGCTAAGGCAAGAGAATCACTTGAACTCAGGAATTTGAGATTGTTGTGAGCTAGGCTGATGCCATGGCACTCTAGCCTGGGGCAACAGAATGAGACTCTGTCTCAAAGAAAAAAAAGTATCTCCCTACAAATTATTAATTCAATAAAGCAAAACAGTAAAATTATAGGAAAGATACCAGGCAGAAATCTCTTTAACTGAAATAATATCAGTGGGATACTGTGCCTCCTGATAAGATGCATTGAGAAGGCCACAACATCCCCCCTGTGGTATTTCTACCAAAAATGTATAACTTGAATCTAGTTATGAGGAAATGTCAGACACGCTCAAATTGAGAGACATATTACAAGAAACTGGCCTGAAGTATTCAAAATAAGTTGATGGTTTAAAAGACAACGAAAGCCTAGAACTGTTTCACATTGAAGGAGACTAAAGAGACATACTAATAAATGTGCCATGATCTACTAGACTGTTGGTTAGATAGCAATACGTACCACATTAAATATCCTATTTTGATAGTTGTATTATGACTTATGTAAGAAAATGTCCTGTTTTTTAGGAAATAATTATTGGGGAGTAAAAGAAAATCATGTCTGCAATTTATGCCTAAACTGCCCCAAAATATACAGCAACAAATATATAATAAATTTTCAGTTCTATTTTCTTCAAACTAAGTAATCTCAATTATTGTAGCCTTTTAAGCCTAGAGGAGAAAAAAGAATTCAAAGAGTTACCTAGTTTAACCAGAAGTTTGGGAAGTTTAAAAAAAAGATTCATAGTTTCAATTCATTTGTTTTAATAAAAAAATTATTGAATGCCTATCCACAGGGAGGAAGTACAAATAGTTATAAGAGAAGATGGCAAGGAAGGGTGGCTCATGCCCATAATCCTAGAATTCTGGAAGGTCGAGGTGGGTGGATTATTTGAGCTCAGGAGTTTGAGACTAGGCTGAGCTAGTCTCAATGGGTGAGACCCTGCCTCTACAAAAAATAGAAAAAACTAGCAGGGCATTGTGGAAGAAGCCTGTAGTCCCAGCTACACAGGAGGCTGAGACAAGAGGATTGCTTCAGCCCAAGAGTTAGAGGTTACTGTGAGCTATGATGATGCCATAGCACTCGACCCAGGGTGACAGATTAAGACTAGGTTTCAAAAAAAAAAGGGGTGGTGGTGGTGGTGGTGTAAGAGAAGCTTAATGTAAGTACCAAAAATGAAGTATAAGAAAGTACTAAAAGAATTTTAAGTGGGAATAATTCAATCTGATTCTGATACTAGCTAATATTTAACATTTACAATGTAGTAGGCATAGTACTAAGTGTTTATATATTAATGCATTGAATGTACCAACAGTCCCATAAGGTGCAATTATCGCCATTCTATTGTTGAGGCAACCAAAGTATAGGAAAGTTGATTATCTGGCCACGGGTTATCTACTTAGGTCATTATAGCCAGATTACAAACTTGGGCAGGTTGACTCCATAGCAGAATGCTTAATGAAGGTCTAATCCTTAGAAGGTGAAGGTAAAATCAACAATCAAGGAGAGTGGGAAGAGGGAAGACATAAAGATAGTAAACAGAGGTCATTTAAAAGAAACAGTAAAATGTTCAGAGGATGGTATGTAAGATTTGGGGACAGAAATAAGTGCGAGTAGAGGGTGGCAAATTGAATAGACTAAAAAGCATATTAGGATTCCATCATGAGGATTAACATAGGCTTTGTTAGTAAAGAAAATAATTCTTATAATATGCACCAAAAACTTGATGTAATTCGATGGATTCAGTACACAGAGTTAGTCTTTGAGACACATATAAACCAGTACCAAGAAAATCTTATTACAATTTCTACTAAAAGATAGTATAGAAACACAAATCCTGAGAATATTTTCATAGTGACCCTCCACACCTCTAAACAGTAATCTCATTTCATAAAGATCCTATTATTGTGTGCCATGTTTGAAATTGCCAGAACTGAAAACAGCAGATCTAAAACTGCCACAATTGTGCCTTAGTTTAACAGAGACTATAAGTCCTTTAGGAAACAGTGAATGAAATGTGAATAAATCATGTAGCCCTACTGTTAGAGCTGCTCGTTTGTCATAATGTTTAGGAAAACAAGTTAATCCAATTACAGGGATGTAATGAGTAATATAAAGCATGAACACTTTAGATATGAACTTTAACCAAGAAAATGACCAGATATGTATTTTTAATGTGAGATCTTGATTAGTAGTTGATACAATTGATGCTCATATTAATAAGTGGCATTTGGAAAACTCTGCTTTGCTTAAATTTCCTGATAAATAGAAATATGAGTGATTTTTTATCTAGCAAATTGTAAGTTTAGCCTATCCAAATCTATGACTAAAGTGTATACAACCCAAATCCAACTGCAAGCAGCATAAAGTAAACATTTAATTTGTTCAAAATGTTAGAAAATATGTAAAAAACACTAACAAATTCCTTACTGATTGCTTTTGCATAAAATTAATAAGAGACAGGAAAATCAATTTTATTATCATAAAATATCTTTGAGGAAGAGATCTTAACTCTGCAACATAATTTGCCATTCTGAGAGAATTCTAAATTATTTCCTTGACTGATAGAATAGAATTGATCCATGAGACACAGGCAATATTACAAAGCAAAACAGAAGAGAAGACTATGGAAAAGAAAGGGAAAGTCTTTCAAAGAGGATTTGAAATCAAAAGCTACATTTGACTAAATATAAAACTAAAGAATAGGTGAATAGTTGAAGAAACAAAACGTGAAGTATTCTAAAAAAAATCCTCTACCCCCAAACACCCAAAAATGGTATTTAAAATTCAACAAGCACCCTTTACATGAGAATAAGAAAAATCCATAGGGCCTCAAAAATGTGGAGGAGTAAAAACATAGTGAGGATGTGGAGGCGTGGCTGAAAATTGGTGTAATAATTTTGAACTGACACCATGGCTGCCCTAAAGATATTTGCTAATAATAGATACCTAGACTTTAACAGTAGGACAAAGAAGAAAGACTAGTCCTTGATCCCTAGCATGGGGGAGAGTTAGAACCAATTTTTACTACATGAAAGTAGAAACTTTGAAAAGCTATATTCCCTCTGAAAAGATGCATTAAGAATTCTAGCCCAACAACAAAGGAAAATGATAAAAGTTAACTTATCTGTATAAATCTCAGTTTCAGATAGAAAAGAATCTGAGCTTAGGATGTCAGCAAGATGGCCATAGACCCTAGAAGCTCCTAGCACCCATCATCCCCAAAACAACAGCATTAGCAATGAATAAACAACTATATTTTAATGAAAATAACTGAAGGAGAACACAGGAGTACTTCAAAGGAGTAAGAGAAATCCCAGTGAACAAAGTAACTCAGGATAGCCACCTAGGGAACTGATGGAAACACTTCCCCTCCACCATCCCATCCCCCAGCAGGGATCAGCTGGGAACCAGGAGGAACTCCTCCCTGTGCGGAAAAGGTAAGCAAGAATGTCCCCAAGCCTCATCAACATGCTGGACACCTACATTCCTCACCACTGGGGTCCTCTGCAGTCCTTACAGGCACTAACCCCACCTGACTGAGTGGTCTGGAGGCCACATAGCTGTGCTCTCCCAACCCCCACAAAGAGCCCACACTATGCCCTGCCTCCTGTAGCCCGTGTGGCTATTGCACAATGCCATTTTGGAACGAGAACTATTGCTAGAGTGTGTCTTGCATGGAGCTCCTCATCTCGGGCTACTGGCAAACCACACCTACTGGGTGGCTCAACATCCCCAAGCAGTGCTGCAACCAGATGTTACACTCTTTCCCCAAGGCCCAAGCAGCATTGGAGCTGTTTCACCTATTCCTGCCAGTCCCCACTCCTCAGTTGTGGCAAGTGCTGAAGTTGCACACTCCTTTTTGGAAAAATGGTGCCCTGGAAGAACCACTCCATCTATCTTTCTCAGTTGTGGCTGCACTGTGCCCCTAAGGGTCTGAGCTAAAGCTACACATCACCTCCTAAGAAAACTGCACCTTGGAAGCTGCTCTAAACACATCTATTCACAGCATAACCCTGCCCACCTGGGCTGGAACTGAAGCAACATTAGCCACCCCAGGGAAATGTTGTCTTGGCCAACTAGAGCAGTTACTGCTCTCTGTGCCTGAGCTGAAGTGGTATCCTATCTCCTAGGAAAACAGTACCTTTGCTGCCCAGGCTGTCACTCCTTCCAGGGCCTAAGTAAAAGCAGTGCCCTTTATCCCAGAATGGTCACACACCCATTCCTAAACTGATACAGTACCCTGCATCCCAGGGAAACAGTGCCAAGGCCACATGGGACAGCCAGGGACTCTTGGCTTGAGTTGAAGAGGTATATCATCCCCTGTGGAAGTGGTATTGGCCTAGCTGAGCAGATATACATTCTGGGCTGAGTTGACATAGTACGTGGCATCCCAAGGAAACAGAGCAGAGGCTGAGCTGAGACAGCCCATCTTACAAGCTAAACAACATCAGTAGCCTAATTCTCTGGAGCCTGACTAGCCTCTTAGAGTTAGAGCTGCAGAAACACTCATCTCCTAGGAAAGTGGAGTCATGGCTGAGCTGTTCCCTGCATTTCAGGGCCCCAGTGAAAACTAATGTGCTGCCATTCTAGGGTACTTTCTACCAATGTGGTAAAGTTGCAGGATATAAATCAACATCCAAAAATCAGTAGCATTTCTATATGCTAACTGCAAACAATCTGAAAAAGAAACCAAAAAAGTAATTCCATTTGTAATAGCTACAAATAAAAGCAAAATACTTAGTAATAAACTTAACCAAAGAAGTAAAAGATCTCTACAATGAAAATTACAAAACATGGATAAAAGAAATTGAAGGGGACCCACATACACACACAAAATGGAAAGATAGTCTATATTCATAAATTGGAAGAATCAATATTGTTAAAATGTCCATACTACCCAAAGCAATATAAAGATTCAATGCAGTCTCCATAAATATAACAATGACATTCTACATAGAATTAGAAAAAACAATCCCAAAATTCATATGGAACCAGAAAAGAGCCCAAATAACCAAAGCGATCCTGAGCAAAAAGAACAAAAATGAAAGAATGACACTACCTAACTTCAAAATGTACTACAAAGCTACTGTAACCCAACAGCATGGTACTGACATAAAAACAAGCACATAGACCAATAGAACTTAGATATAAATCCACTCATTTACAGTCAACTCATTTTCAGCAAAGATAGCAAGAACATTCACAGGAGAAATTACAGTCTCTTTGCTAAATGGTGCCAGGAAAATGAGATATCCATGTATAGAAGAATAAAATTAGACCCCTATATTTCACCATATAGAAAAAAAATCAATTCAAAATCAATTAATGATGAAAGGCAAAATCCAAAACTATAAAACTACTAGAATGAAACATAAGGGAAATGCTTCTGGACATTTTATGGATTTTATGAATAAGACCTCACAAGCACAGGTAAAAGCAAAAATGGACAAATAAGATTATATCAAAGTAAAATCTACAAGGCAAAAGAAACAATCAACACAGTGTAGAGATAATCAGCAAAAAGGGAAAAAATATTCCCAAACTATTCATCTGACAGGAGTTAATATCCAGAGTACAAATAATTTAAACAACCCAATCGCAAATAAATAAACCCATTAAAAATGGGGACACATTTAAATGGCCAGCAGTATATGAAAAACTGCCAACATCACCAATCATCAGAGAAATGCAAATCAAATCCACAATAAGATGCCATCTCACCCCAGTTAGAAAGACTATTATCAAAAAGACACAAAATAGTAAGTGCTGGCAAGGATGCACAGAATGGGAAATTCTTATACATAGTTGGTTAGAAGGTAAACTAGTACAGCTATTATAGAACACAGTATGGAGTTTCCTCAAAAACTAAAAATAGAACTACCATATGATCCAACAATCCTATTGCTGGGTATAAATCCAAAAGAAAGAAAATGAATATTTGCATTCCCATAATCACTGCAGTGCTATTCACCGTAGCCAAATTGTTCATCAACAGAAGAATGGGTAAAGAAAATGTAGCACATAAATACAACAGAATAAATACTATTTAGTCACCGAAAAGAACAAAATCCTGTCATTCATGCTAACATAGATGAGTTTGGAGGACATCATACAGTAAATTCCCTGCTATCTGGAATTCAAGCAACTGGTGGTCCATGACTCAAAAAAAAAAAAAAAAAAAAAAAAAAAAATCAAAAGACTTTATGGTGCGCCCTGCAGTCAGTAAGCCAATCTTTTGATGCTTCATGCATCTCTCCCTCGGCTCTTGTGTGTTCCATGTAACATTTATAAGCGTGTTACTTGAAGTTAAAAAAAATATGGCAGTAAAGTTGAAAAACATATTGACTGCCATTTAACTAAAATTGCACACCATATTTACAAAGCTGTTTTATAATACAGTAAAATTGGGTTATAATAAGTGAAGTTTGTTTTTATTTGTCTTAATTTACTTCTAATTAATGTATTTCAATAATAATACCAAGCCAATAAAGTGTTTATGTATGGTACAGTATGGGGCATAGAATTAGTTAGATGTATTTTTAAGAGTAACTCTTAAGCAACTTGAAACTACATTTATCTGGAATCCACCAGTCCCCTCCGGTGTTACATAATTGGAAGATTATTATATTAAGTACAAGAAGATAGGCACAGAAAAACAAGTATCATATGTCCTCACTCATATTTGGAAGGTAAAAAAGTTGATCTCATAGAATTAGAGAGTAGAATAGTAGTCAGTAAAGCATAGGGGTGGGGGTGGGTATAGCCAGAGTTTGGTTAGTGGATACAAAATTACAGCCAGGTAGGCAGAATAAACTATAGTGCTCTACAGCACAAGGTGACAATAATTAACAATAATTTATTGCATATTTTCAAATAGCTAGAAGAGATTTTAAATGATAAATGTTTGAGGCAATGAATAAGCTAATTACCCTGATTTATCATTACACATTGCATACATGTATCAAAATAACACACTGTACCTCACATATATAATGACTGTGTTAATCAAAAAAACAATAAAAATAAGAAATTTTAAAAAGAAGCTGAAACTGAAGCTGAAAATGGATACTGAGTGGTCTTAAGTTCTACTTTCTTGAGATGTCTAGCATAAGCAAATATAATCCCTTTCTGTGGGAATTTACTCTTATTCCAAACCCCACAAGATTCCCGCATATTGAGCAACCCCAAAATTAATTAACAATATAAAATTACAAAAGTCACAGAGAAATAAAACATCAGAAGTGAAGTCAACAGAATAAACAAAGAACAGAATTAGACTTCTATGAACATCAGCTATTAGAAATAACAAACACAGAATATAAAATAACTATGTTTAAAAAATAAAAAAGAGGAAACCAAAACAAGCAAGGAAAAGATTGTTATCAAAAACAAACCGAATACAATTTCTAGCAGTGAAAAATATAATCACTTAACTACAAATTTAACAATATAAAGATATTTTTTAAACATCATTTTAAACAATTGGGGGAAATATATATAGTACTGGGCCTTAGATGATGCAGGATATTTGTTAATTTTTATTAGGTATGAAATGGGCATTGTGGTTATTTAAGATGTCAATATTTTTTATAGGTGTGCATAAAATTGACTGAGATTTCTTTCAAAATACATCAGCAAAGAACAAAAAAGAAATAGATGAAACAAAAGTAGTAAAGTAAAATATGAGAAATATTAAATCTGAGTGATGCGTATCTATAAAATTATTCATATAAAAAGAAAACGAAAACTCAATGGATAATGTAATCAGAATGTTAGATAAAGCCAAAAAGAGTTCTAGAGAAATGGAATACAGATCTGAAGAGTATTCAGATTGTAAGTAAAATTTAAAGAAAAAAAAACACCTCACCTTCCTTTGGGCTCACTGCTGCAGGGAGACCATTCCAATCAAGGGTCCAAGTAGGGCAAGGGTGGGGAGAAAACATCACTTCAATGCCTTTTTCCTAGAAAAGGAAATATCCTTTTTCCAATTAATGAATTAATAAACTTATTACATTCTTGAAGTCCAAATTTCTATTTTATACACTGGTGAAGAGGAGAATAAGTATTAATAATCACTGGAGATTCCCCCAAATACTTATTACATAAAAAATACAATATGCTGTGCTTTTTAGTAGGGTAGTTACTTGCCTATTATTTTTTTATTTTGAGATAATAAAAAAGTAATGCTAATTTTAAAATTATTACTAAAAAACACATAGAATAAGCTATCTAGAAATATACTGGATATCAAAGAGAAAAGTTACCTGAAGATAAAAATTTTATCAAAAACAATCTACACAGAGATAATAAAAAAGTGATTCTGCATATGTCCATCAATGTCTGTCTTCACATATTTGAAAACTGCTTAAAACCTAAAACTATGCTTACAGTACTAAAAAGCTGCCACTTCAACACACACCCCCAAAACATCACTCACACCAGTCTTTCATAAGTGTATTTAACATCTCTAGAAAAGGATTTCTCTGGTTTAACCAGTTGGTTCCCAACGTTTTCAAGAATGAGACCACTTTTCAACATATTAAAAATTTCTTAAGCTTCTTCCCCAAGTTAGAAGTTATGCATTTATTTCTTTGATCTACAGACAGTACATGGCATTCACACAGATTCACAGACCACTTCCAATTACATTCTAAGTCCACATCCCATAGTGTACATATATATCCATCGTCATGTATTTTTATATTTAGGAATAACCAAGTCAAAAGAAAAATTGCTGAGAATCCAGCATAAACCCTTTTGTTATCAGTTAGTTTGAAATACTTTCCACCATAAAAACTATTAATTTTAGTCCCAAAGGAAACAGTATATCCTTTTGCTAGGGCTAGAGACAGTTATTGGCCTAGAAGTCTAGAGCACTCGGTTTTCCTCCAGAAACATCAACATCTCTCTATGACATCATCTTTCTCTCTTCTATCTTCTTTAGTCTAGCCACACCGACCTTATTGCTGTTCCACTTTCCAATAAACTCATTCCTACCTAAGGGTCTTTTTAAAATACAGCTCCATTGGGATATAATTTACATACCATAAAATTTACCCTTTCAAGCATACAATTCAGTGGTTTTTAGAATATTCACAGTTCTGCAACTTTCACCACTAATTTTAGAATATTTTCGTCAAATTATGATGCTTATATGTACTCAAGAGGGTAACCAGAAATCCCTCAAAAGTGAAACTAATTAATACATCAAAATCTGTACATGCCTTGATAACTTCCAAAATCAACTGTTCTATTATTTTATCATTAGGCCATGGATGTTAGCTGAAGAGTTAAGGCATCAATATCCTTACCAAAGTTTTCTTTCACATTTCTAAATAAATAAACTTTCTATTAACTACAAAACTCAAACACTTCCTAATCCACATAGGGAAATATAATGAATATTTTCCCAACGCAACACAGAAGAATAACTTAATTTATTTCATGAATTCTCCTCTGTTCAAATAAATCTTCAAATCATTGTTGAAACCACAACATTTTTACAGATTATTTCGAATGGTAGGAAAAAGAAAGCCTATTGTTGAAAACTTTATAATTAGTACTATTAGAAACAAATTATGAAGCTGGGAGCAGAGGCTCATGCCTGTAATCCCACCCTGTGAGAGGCTGAGGTAAGGAGATTGCTTGAGACCAGTCCAGGAGTTCAAGAACAGCCCGAGCAAAATAGCAAGACCTGTTTTTGCAAAAAATAAAAAAATAAGCTGGGCATGGTGGTGTATGCCTATAGTCTTTAGCTAAGGATAAGGCAGAAGGATCACTTGAGCCAAGAAGTTTGAGATTGCAAAGATCTATGACTGTGCCTAATGTACTCTAGCCCAGGTGATCAAGGGAGAACTTGTCTCAAAGGGGGGAAAAAAAAAGAAAAAGAAACAAACTATGCTCCAAAGAGAAAAAAACAAATCATATGCATTCTTATTATATAAAAATCACATTGAAATCAAAGATTAAAGTAAAAATAAAAATCAAATAATTCCAGAATTATAAATTTAGGTAACATCTTGGAAAATAAATCGAGATATTCATTCTTTAAATTTCTTTAACTTCAAATCATCATCTCAAACTAAAAAAGGCTGAGACTAAAACCTTGCAATAAATAGGAAAACAAGTTAAAATAATACACCTGAGCAGGTGTGGTCACTTGGTAATGTCCTGAATATAACAAAAATTTTAAGAAAAATTCTTTTTTAAAGTATACATTGTGACTTTCTTGGCTCCAAACATACATCTTAAAAATCTTCAGTTTTTATTGCTTAAATGCAAAATACAGGTCAAAATATTAATTGGTAAAGAGTGATGTAAGAAAGTCATTAATAAAATTTTTAACAAAAACAATGTCAACAAATAATTACAGATTGGGATAGAATGCTCAGCAACATTATTCACATGGAATTTTTCAAAGAAAATTTTAATGAAATAATTCAAATACCATTAACTTGGTCATAGTAGGTCTTGGTCCTCCTATAAATAAAGGATCATTTTGCTCTTCTACGTCTGGGACTTCACTTAAGTTTGGATGCTGTTCATTTGAGGTCAACAACTCTGGTAAATGAAGAAATTGGATCCCACACTTGGAAGCTGCTGTTTTTATTCTTGGCACTTCCTGAATCCTTTGGTACCAAGAGGTTAGGAGTGGAAATTCTACCAGCTTCTCAGAAAATTTCTGGCAGATAATTACCTAGGCAGAAAAAGGACAAAATACATTATTATTTATTTTTGTTTACTTATAACAGCTGTAATGAGGTAACTTTATATACCACAAAAATCACACACTGTAAGTGCACAGTTCTAATAGTGAGTTTTAATAAATTTATGCAGTTGTGCAACTATCACCATAGTCTAATTCCAGAAGACAATGCCACCTCAAAAAGCTCCCTGTGACCATTCATTTGTAGTCAATTGTTATTCCCATAGTCAGCTGTAGACAACCACTGATACCTTCATCAGTTAGAATTGCTTCCTTGGTTTATAATTTTGCCTTTTCTAGAATTTCATATAAATAGATTCATAAAGTATTTTTATGATAGTATTATGTTTTTGAGGTAAATCCATATATTTACATTTATCAAGTTTCTTTTTATTGTGAATAGTTCATTGTGTAGATACAATATACCTATCCATTTCCTGTCCATTAGTTGATGGACATTTTCGTGTTTCCACTGTTTTAGCTATTGTAAATACCATTACTACATATGTTCGTGTACCAGTGTGTGTGTGAAAATGTTTTTCATTTCTTAGGAGTAGACACTAAGAGTCAAGTTGCTAGCTTGTATGGTAACTATATATTTAGCTTTTAAAGAAACTGCCAAATTGTTCTCCATGGTGGTCATAATATTTTACAGTTTCCACTAATAATCCATAGAGATTACAGGCTCCACAATTTGTCAACATTTAGTATTACCAGCTTTTTTTATTTTAGTCATTCTTGTGGGTGTGTAGTAGTATCTCACTGTGATTTTCACTTGTGTTTCCTTATTACTAATGATGTTGAGCATCTTTTCATGAGCTTATTTACCATTTGTATATGTTTCTTGGTGATGTGTCTTACGTAGTCTTATCCTTCGTTTCTAATAAAAATTACAGCAACTCAGCAAGAAGAAAATGAACCCAATTAAAAAATGGGCAAAAGATACATCTTACTATTATGAAAAAATGCTCACATCATATTTCATTAGAGAATTAAAACAAGGAGATACAACTACATACCTATTATAATGATGAAAATCCAGAACACCAACAACATCAATGATGGTGACGAAGTGGAGTAACAGGAACTCTCATTGCTAGTGGGAAGGCAAAATAGTACAGCCACTTTGAAATATAGTTTGGCAGTTTCTTACAAAAGTAAATGTTATCTTACTATACGACCATGCAATCACTCCTTAGATGAGTTAAAAACTTATGTCCACATAAAAACCTGAACACAGATGCCTATTGCAGCTTTACTCACATTTGCCAAAACTTGGAACTGAGTAGGTGAATGAATAAAATGGTGGCACATTCATACAAAGGAAAACAACGCTCAACAGAAAAAGAACAATACCGAGCAGAATCAATATAAGTAACAATGACAAGGTTTGTAAATGTTTATAAATTATTGAAAATCATTTTTGAAAATTTTATATCTTGCATTCATATGCCCTATCATCTTTCATTGGTAGCATATTTTTAACCCTCTCCAAGAACTTCTCCAAAATCAACTTCCTTCAAATCTAGAAACTCATTCATTTACAAATCATGGCAAATCACATATCCTACCATCCCTGACCCTCAATACCTTTGCTAAGTTCCTAACACACTGAATGTGGAGAGTTGAATGGATGTTATCGAAAATCTAAAATGCTTAATATGTTACTTATTTATGAAAATTAGCTTAAGTAGTTAATAGAGAAAAAATACGTTGAAGCCCTGACTTCTTCAAAGCAAATTATGTAACATTTTAAAATTACCACAATTTAATGTCTATAAAGTGTATAATCACGGATGTATCTGGAGGCAGCCTACGGGAAATTTTCCTGCTCAGTGAAGAAATGTGGAAATGAAAAGTTTGCACTTATTTTAATCGTGACCTAAAGTTCCATTTTTTTGTGTATGTGAAGCCATCTTCTCTTAATGTACAAACTGTTACATAAAGTTTAGACATTACTAGTAGAGTAAAAAGCATACTTCAGAACCATATTTTAAAAAAACTAACAGGTCAGGAGAACATTTCACTAAAGTAAAATAGTAAAAAGATAAATTATAAATATTTGGACCTGAAAAAGATTGCTAGTATGATTAGGAAGATATCTTTTTTATAGATTAGCATTTTAGTTATTAAAATTAGAAAAATATAAAACAATTACTGCTGATAAAAATTCACATCTTGTTTTCTCTCAGTCAAATGCTTTCTCCCTGGTACTACCACCAAACTTCACTTTCTTTAAAAGTTGGAGAGCGCTTATTTCTTTGGGAGGCTCTAAGTATTTTCACAGAAACCACTATAATATCACAAACAGATTGTGACCTAAGATTATGAACAGATTGATAAGTAAAAAGGCCGAATTATAGAAAATCTTTACCAATATATCTAGCAATCAATATCAAAGCATGGGCTTGAAGTATAATTAATGAAAAATTCATACCATGTATCTCTTACTGTATTTTAACTGGACTTTAAATAAGCACAAATAGTTGACTCTAAAAGCATGGGTTATGTTTAACCCTCTTTAAATACTACAAGCACTTAAAACACTGCCTTGCAAATAATACTGTTGAGGGAATGAACCAAATGACCAAGAATCTATTATCTTCAGAGAATAATACCCTAAATTAGTATTTTTTCCACACTGTTATTTATAACCCATTAGGTTATGAAATCAACATAGTTTTTAAAAGTATGAAATAGAAAATAATCAGAGTACACATCATGTAGTAAGTTATTTTGTAAGCATTTGTAAGTATATACATATATATAAAATATAAGTAAAATACCAAGATATACTTTTATTGGTATACTTACTCACCTTGTAAAATTAGAGTCACCCCCTTAGTATTCATGCAGGGGATTGGTTCTAACATCCCCCGAGCATGTCAAAATCTGCAGATACTCAAGTACCTTATATAAAATTGCATAGTGTTTGCATATATAATCCAGGTAACATCCTCCTATATACTTAAAATCATCTCCTGGTTACTTATAATACCCAATACAATATAAATACTATATAAATAATTGCAATTCTGTATCACTTAGAGAATAATGATAGGAAAAGTCTGGTACAGATGCAATTTTTTTTTTTTTTTTATATTTTCAATCTGCAGTTGGTTGAATATACTGAGGGCTGACATCTACAAGGTGCTCTGGAAGCCAAAAAGTTTATAATTTTCTCCAGAATTCGTAATTGCTTGGAAACTGATTAGGTTTTAAGGTAATTGAGCTTAAGACATGATAAATTAATCAAAGAAAAAATGTTCTATTTTCCTCTACTTTACTTTCCATTAGTGATTTATTCTTATTTGTCAGATGAATATGGCAATTTTCCTTCCTTTCAAAAATAAGTTTTGATTAAATAATAATAACTCATGTAGAAAGAAGTTGAGAATTTTTATTTTGCAGCACAAGTCCCCCATTTAACCAATATGCCAGGCCATTCTACTAACACACAGACAGTTTAGGAGGTATTGAACCATATTCATTATAGTCAAGAAGATATATTTAAGGAAATGGCTCATGCAAACTATGAAATGAAAATTAAATTTATTCCTAAAAAATGAATAAAAAAAAAACAAAACTTGTGGCATAAGAGCAAAGCCATGTCATTCTTTAAGGACAAGAAAATAAAGACAATTGATTCTTAAAATGATGCGGCTGTGTGCAGTGGCTCACTCTTAAAATCACAACACTTTGGGAGATGAAGGGAGGAGGGCTGCTTGAGGCTAGATGTTAGGGACCAGCCTATACAACATAACAGTACACCACCAGCACTCTCCAAAAATAAAAAAAAATTAGCAGGTGCAGTGGTGTACAGGCCTGTAGGACTTGCAACTCAGGAGGCTGAGATAGGAGGATCACTTTAATAAGACCAGGAGCTTGAGCTACGATTGTGCCACTGCACTCCAGCCTGGGCAAGAGACTAAGATCTTATATCTCAATAAAAATAAATTGAAAAGGTTTTTGAAATGGTAAAAAATTCTTGCTACAAAGAACACAAAATGAAATGTGACTCTGCAGGTAATTGTAATAAGGGCAAATTGTCTGAATAAAAAAGAGAAGATGCTACAACTATGCAAAATAACTCTTCTGCATTTCTCTTCAATCACTTATTATATATAAAATATTTTGTGATTATTTTATATACTTTCTTTAGTCATGCCTACGTTTTGCAAACATGTCATAATTCACAGATGTTTAGGTGAGCAGTGTAAACAGGGGAGAAAAGTAAACAACCTATCTAAATGAAAGTATAATCCCCGTTCCCTATTCTTCACTTACAAATTAGAACTCGTAAGTTAAACTTAAAGCTCTTAAGGACCTTATGCATAGGTGGGGATATGGAAAATATCAACTTACCACCAAATAAGTGGCATCCATCATTTTTATAATAGGGCAGCAAATGGTGTGATCCCCATCTTGTTCCCAATTTTATGTTAATGGAAACACTAAAAGAGGTATTTATTTGTGCTCAAAAATAACATTCTAAAAGGAATAATTTTACTTTAGCTAAAAAAGATGTACATGTTTTTTAAAAACGTAATTCAAAGCATTGTAAGTTAAGATAGAAAATTACATCGTAAGCATTCAAATTACAAAAAGATTTTATAAAATAGCAACCTCTCTGTCTCATAAGAGAATAATCTTTTAAATAGCTCTATGAAAATGTACCTGTTTACTAGCAACAACTGAAAACCAACTATACAATTTTCTGGTATTAAGAGCAGGATTTTGCCCTAGTACAACCATTCACTGCTTCTTCTCCCACATGCTTGGTATACTACTAGAAGAGTCGAGCAAATGAATAGAAGAGAAGAGAAGAGAACATTTGAAAGTATACATTTTAATTTGTTCATTTTATTTTTTTTTACCTTTTTTAAAAAAATTAAATCATAACTGTGTACATTAATGCATTTATGGGGTACAATGTGCTGATTTTATATACAATTTGGAATACTTACATCAAACTGGTTAACGTAGCCTTTATCTCACTTAATTATTTGTGTTAAGACATTTATACTTTACTTTTTTTTTTTGAGACAGAACCTCAAGCTGTAACCCTGGATAGAGTGCTATGGCACCACAGCTCAAAGCAACCTCCAATTCCTGGGCTCAAGCGAGTCTCCTGCCTCTGCCTCCCAAGTAGCTGGGACTACAGGCGCCCGCCACAACGCCCAGCCATTTTTGGTTGCAGCCGTCATTGTTGTTTGGCAGGTCCGGGCTGGATTCAAACCCGCCAGCTCAGGTGTACGTGGCTAGCGCCTTAGCCCATTGAGCCACAGGCGCCAAGCCTATACTCTACTCTTAATAGATTTGACATACACCCTTGCATTATGCACAATAGGTGAGGTCCCACCAATTATCCTCCCTCCACCCGGCCTCCCCTCTCTCCTCCCCTAACCCTCCCCTTCCCTTCTTCATTCTGGGCTACAGTTGTGATTTTTATCTTTCGTATGAAACTGTGGGTGATTATATATTGGTTTCATAATAATACTGAGGACACTGGATACTTTTTCTTCCACTCTTCAGATACTTTACTAAGAAGAGTATGTTCCAGCTCCATCCATGTAAACATAAAAGATGTAAAGTCTCCATCCCTTTTTATGGCTCCATAAAACAATCCTGCAATTCCTCTACTAGGTATATATCCAGATGACCAAAATTCATTTTACAACAAAGATATTTGCATGAGAATGTTTATTATAGCCCAATTCATAATTGCCAAGTCATGGAAGCAACCCAAGTGCCCATAGATCCATGAATGGATTAACAATTCAATTTTGTTATATGTATATACCGTGGAATATGCTCATTTTAAATCTAATTCTAAAAATGAAAGGGTTTTATCAGGCCCATTCTAAGCAGCTGGGCCACCAGGAGCTAACTTTGCAAAGTAATACAGAATCTGCCAGGGTGGGGTGGGTGGGAGAATGAGGCAAGTTCATACGTAAAACCCAGCTACTACCTGCTACTGCTTTGCATCTTTGGCTTTATTTTGTTTAGCAGAACTGGGCATTTTCCCTCATTATCATTTTACCCTCTGGTAATCCAAACCTTGGCTTGACAAAATTGACCCTGTTCTTTTATATACTTTACCTTATTCCCGTGGCTAAATATCCCCTCCCTAGGCACAGTTTTGTGCTTCTGATCTAAACCTGGTAACTTGACCTTGATTACTGATCATGAGCTTGATCCTGCCGTTGGTCATTTGGAATGCCACTCCATTTACCTCAATGTACATTAATGTAAACATAAAGGCTTAGCAACATAGCCACTATATGAACTAAAACAACTGCTTCTTTACCCACGATGACTTAAAGGAGAAATCTACAACAGAAACATCCAGGCTTTAGCAAAGATAAATTCCTAAAAGAAAATGTGAGCATACTGGGAAAATATAAAAGAACAAACGAAATATTTTGAGAATTAGTTTACACATTAAACATCAAAAAAAGAAGAATTTAATCATAGAATACATGAAATTGAAAAGGCCAAGCATACAAGTTTTCCCCTATTATAAACAGTGATGAAAATAAAGTTTCTCAGGTTTATCAAGTAGGTTTACTCCTGTAAGAGTAGGGAAAGGGGTACAATGCTTCAAATCAAGAAAAATGCAGCTCTTGAAAACCAATAAAAGGCTCCAAACAGCTATGGCTTCCTACATTCCTTCTGGTATATTCACTCTGTTCTTTAGTCCTCTCTCTCTCTCCCTCCCTCTCCCAATCTCTCTCAAAAAAGAATCTCCCTTCTCAAAACGAAAACTTTCCATCTAATTCTCCCATAGCTTAGAATGGCACAGTGGCTACTTTAATCTTACAGAGAACAGAGAAGCATACAGATAAGAATAAAATATTTCTGATTTGATAATACCTAACATAACAAGATTAATATTTTAAGGACTAGTAATTATAAAATATAACTGATAAGTTTTTTATTATTTATTTTCTTATTTATTTTTTGATTTTGGACCCTCTAATATTAAGAAGTAATCACGGGTGGCGCCTGTGGCTCAAAGGAGTAGGGCGTTGGCCCCATATGCCAGAGGTGGTGGGTTCAAACCCAGCCCCAGCCAAAAATTAAAAAAAAAAAAAAAAAAAAAAAGAAGTAATCACAACAGCAATTTGAAATTAATCACCATAACAATTGCTAACATTTTAAAACTCAGAATTAAATGTCATAATAATTGTTACCATTTATTGTGAGTTTACTATGTGCTAAATACTATTCTCTACATTATACAAATTTCTATTCTTATTTCACATTGATACTATTAAATAGGTACTATTATTTCCTCTATCTTACAGATAAGAAAATGGGGACAGATATTACTAACTTGCCCAGGAAGAAAATGATAATAAGAATTGGAATTTAAACCCAGGCGATTTCACAGACTGAAATTCAGTGTAATGTATATAATCCAGATAAAATCTTACCAAGAAATGATGGATGCAGGGCAAGAGCACAATATCTGCTAAAGTGAAGTAAAGCCCTTCTGCAAACACATGTTCCAGGGGTGGAAGGTCAGAGGCTTTTGCTTTTCTGATGTGAGCTGGCTCCCTGTTGGTAGTAGCTGGTTCTTCCTGCACTGTGAGCTTTGAGAATGCCACTTGCAGTTCCAGACTCTTGAATGAAGAGTCGAATTCTTCAGATGTTTCCTGTGTATTGACCTTGGTCTTTGTTTTTTGCTTAGTAAGGGGAGGCCCAACTTTAGCGGCCTTCTCTTGCTTCAGCTTCTGCCTACGGAGTTTATCATCATTATGGACTCTAACAGGCTCACTGAGTTTTTTCTCCAGCTGTAGTATTTCTATGGGGATAACCGGGGACTGCTGAGAAGACTCTCTGAGAAAATTCTCAATAACCAAAGGGATGGTGAGTTCACATAACCTGGTCCACTGACTAACCTATAAGACAAAAACAAAATTAGAAATGAAAGGATTCATTACTTTGAACACAGCTGAAGAAAAATAACTGTCTTACTGGGAGATAAGTCTTGGGCTTTTATGTTATATCAAGGGACAGATCACACTGCTTCACAAGTAAAAACATTTAAGCAATGGAAGACCTAGCATTCCTGTATCCTCCTTTTACTGAATAAATCATAACTTTCCAAAGCCTTTAAAATGTACCTGTCCAGTCCCACCCTCCAAAAAAGTAGGACTTTCAAAGCATGGCTATTTGAGCTCCTACTTATATGTGAACATTCCCTTTAAAAATTCTCAATGTAATTAAAATGAAGGATTAAAATAAATTATTTTCTAAAAATAATACATCCAAACTTCCTAAATTAAATCTCAAACTTTTATTTTCTAGTGCTGTACTGAAATATTGGCATACACAAAGAACTATTTTATTAGTTACTGTGAGTTTTTTAAGCAAATGAATTTTTATTCCCAATAGGAAGTTAAGGTAAATGTTCAAGTAAATAAATATGTTATCATTTTGTAGCTTCAAGTAACAGAAGAGAGAGACATACTTACTTCAGCACAGGCTTTCAGGCAAGTCTTTTTAAAACCAAGAAGTTCCAAAATGTCCTTCTTTGAGGGGTCTGCATCGTATGACTTCTGGATTATGTGTCTTAGTACAACAGCAAGTCCCGCTCTACAAAAGTTGTCTGGTGGTTCTACTGCTGCAGGTAAACAGCAATTCTGGACTATTGGTGGAAGCTCTTGCCTTGAAATAATCTGTATTTTAATATCCTGGGACAGTACATCTTTTAGTAATGAACTATCTGTACTTTCTTCGGTGAGAACTAAGCAAACTTTAAAGATTTTGCAGTCACAGTATGATAACAAAAATAAAGTTACAGATGTATGAAGAGGAAAGATGCATCCTTCTGTTTGGTGAGAAAAGTCTAGGTATAAACATTCTTCTGTAGGACTTTTCTTCATGCCTTTCATTTTCTTCTTTCATCTGGTCACCTAAACCACAAGTTGAAGTGGTTATAAACCTTAGAATACAATGATTTAGAAGCTAAAATAGAAGAGGAATGTTTTAAAAGCCTGTTCTAGAAATCAGTCAAAATTTGTGATAGATAAAAATGCTCTAAGAATTTTTTCCTGAAGACTGGCTAAGTAGCTTTGAAAGGAAACATTTCCATCCTGTGCAATTAACTAGGCTTAGGGGTAATTTTACACCCAACTCTTTTAAAATGAGAATACTCCAATGTTTTGCAATGAACTCTCCCAATCAAGAACTTTAGGGTTTCACGTACAGTGAGAAGAGGAGAAAAACAGAATGGAAAATAAGAAATCAACCCTGAACCCTGAGAGTAGTCTGGGATAACAGCCTTGAGCTTTTAACAATGCCAGTCCTTCCACAGTGCTTCTGTTTTATGACGCACAATACAAGAATAAGAGAAGGTATATGCTTTCCTTCACGAGAAATCGGTTCTCCCAAAATATGTGATGAGCTGTCAAGTACTAAATCACAAAATACAAAAACATTTTTATTTCCCCATAACATAGATATTGATAGCTACAATAGTTCCAAGTTAACATGTCCCAAATCGATTTCCTTATTCTGCCTCACTTCCCAAAACTGCTCTTCCTGTATCTTCCCTATCTCAGTTGACAGAACAACATCCTTCCAGTTTCTCAAACCAAAAACCTGGGAAGTCATTCTTAAGTATTCTTTTCTTTTATAGCCCTATAACTGATCCATTACAAACTTATTTGGGTTCTACCTTCAGTGTACATCCAGAAGCTGACCATTACACAGTTTTCTCATTGCTTTCCCAAACCACCATCCCCTCTCTGCTGAATTATAGCAACTGCTGGCTTCGTATCTTCTTCTACCCCTATCTTCTGTTCTCAATACAGTAGCCAAAGTGATCCCGTTAAAAATGAAGTAAGATCATGTTGCTACTCGGCTTAAATCCTCCAATGTCTCCCTGTTTTATTCAGAGAAAAGCCAAAATTTCTATAATGGCCTACCTACAAAGATCTCCTTGATCTAATTTTCCTTTTATAGGTGTATAAACCCATGAATTTACCTCATCAACTCTTTTCATTGCCCATTGCTTCAGCCAAAGTGGACGGTTAATCCTTTAAAATACTAGGTACGTTCCTATCTCAAGGGCTTTGCACTTGGGTTTTTCCAGTACCTAGAACACCCCCTCACTTCCTTCAGGTATTTACTTAATAGCAACTTCTTACCAAGACCTTCCCTGGCTACTCAATTTACATTGCAAACTCCAACACCTACCCTCCCTGAAAAAAGCCTTTCTATTCCCTCTATGCCTTACTTTAGTCTAAAGACATTTATCATTATTGTATTTTACTATATGTTTACTTTTTCTCTCCCAACTAGAATGTTCCATGAGAGTAGAACTTTTTCCTTCACTGCTGTGCCTAAAACAGGGTCTGCTTTATATGTTTATATATATATATAAGCAAGAAGTATTTGACAAATGAATGTATAGATAAATATAGAGACTATTTCAAAAGTGCAAAAACATACATTCTTGAGGTCAAATTACTGATGGGTGTTTTCAGGTTATACTTCTTAAGGCTTTTATCAATTATTGTGACTTTTTATATTTGCTTCATACATTTTCTGGATCCAAATTTCCCAAAGTTCTAATCTATAAATCATAATTCCCAAACTGTCACTAGATGGCACTCTTTAAAAGCATTCACCACGGATGTACTGAAGCCATGGCACATAAGCAGGAAAAATTATTGTAAAAGCCTTTTAAAACTATAATGGAACTCTTTTAAGTGTATCTGAAATGTTTGTGTACTTTTAATTTTAGGAAACCTTCAGTATACTAATTTTTTTAATATTCTAAATTTCTTTTTTTTTTTAACCAAAAGCAAGAGTCAGTCAAAGCTCTTTGTTCTCCACTTTTCTTTTTTTTTTACTTAAAGAGCTTATGATCCAATATAACAAAGGAATATAATAAAGTGCCATCACAGAAAGTTTCTTGATAATAGTTAAACAGTTGTGATTATTCCTGTCTTTCTACTTATCTATCTTACATATACATATCTTTTTTCTTGTTAAAACAACAGATTTGCACCATGATTCATTACTTCTTAAAAAATTATTTGGGGAAGGCTTGGCACCTGTGGCTCAACGGGCTAAGGTGCCAGCCACGTACACCTGAGCTGGTGGGTTTGATTCCAGCCCGGGCCCACCAAACAACAATGACGGCTGCAACCAAAAAAAAAGATGGCCGGGCGTTGTGGCGGGCACCTGTAGTCCCAGCTACTTGGGAGGCAGAGGCAAGAGACTCGCTTTGGCCCAGGAATTGGAGGTTGCTGTGAGCTGTGATGCCATAGCACTCTATCCAGGGCAACAGCTTGAGGCTTTGTCTCAAAAAAAAAAAAAAAAAAAAAAAAATTATCCGGGGAAAAGTACGTAATTCACAAACAACAACTTTTTAACCTACAGATACCGTTTTTTCCTTGAGCTTTATTACTTTTTGGGGGGGAGGGGCATGTAAGGCTGATTATAAAACAAAATATTAAAGGGTATTTATTGCAGTTCAAAGGTTATAAAATTTTTACAAAGTTGGAGAGAACTCTTGAAATATTTCATTGTTAATATAACCCCTTTGCCATAAGTCCTAAAGAAAATCCAAACAAAGTGTGGTCAACAGCAACACTAAGGCAAAAAAAACCAACAGTGAGAAACTAACTGCTGATTAACTTACCAGTTTTCTTGACTCACTCTCCTGACAGTGAGTTACTATAAAAAGTCCCCTAAGTGCTTCAAGAAGGGTAATTTGGGGAGAAAAAAAAAATCAAACATGATTTCCTCATTTGCTCAAGTGTCTAAAAAATAGTTATAAGACTATTTTTATAGTTATGAGTCCTGCTACCCCTTTTTTAAAACTGAAAACAATGCCATGCTATTTTACAGGTTTTAACACATGTAGAAAACAGACCAAACCATCAGAGTACATCTATATTTGCCCCTTTTCAAGGCACATAAGAACCATGAAAATAGGCTTTTATATATATTCTATAAATTCTTCTCATTGTTAGCACTTAATAAATGCTAAATGTCAACAGAATAGCAATAACCTACCCACAGTTATATCTAAAATTAATGAGATGCCTGAGAGAAAATGCAAAGTACTGTTGATTCTTAACATAAGTTTTTTCAGTACAGATGTTAGTGTTTTTTTCCCTGAGAGATTACAGATGTTACTTAATGATCTTAGAGTTAAAAAAAATTATGATCCCTGGGCAATTTCTTCCCATTATGTACTAATATAATTTTTACAATAAACATTAAATATTTAGTAAACCTGTAATAATCTGAAATGTTTCTGGCTCACACTATTTCTTAATTTTTCAAGAGTGGAACAGTTTTTGCTCAAAATTTTCAAATATCATAGGCAAAAGAAATCTTATTTTCTTGTCCTTTACTACTTTCAGAAAGCCTTAGTTTGTAATTTTATGTCATGCACTTTAAGAAGGTAGGTGCTATATAATCAACTTCTGTGTCTCTGGGGCGTCTGGGCACAGCTCTTATTACTCCATATTACGTTCCTGCCAAGCACAGAAGTAGTGTCATTTGGTTTTTTTTGGTTTTGACAGGTGCCACACTGTACCTACTCCTGAGAAGGAGAAAGCAGCAGACAAAACCACAAACTTCAGGAGATGACTGGAGCTGATAGAGTGTGCACGTTCTTCCTGGATAAGCCAATTTGCTTGGAAATCTCATGGAAGGGATAAATAGGTGAAAAAAAATTAAAGCTTTGGCTTCATTACTTAGGATTCTTAAGAGACATTTTTAAATGCCAGAATAAGTGACAGGTTTAAGATTTAGGCATTCAGAGTTCCTTTGCATTTTCATTCTAATAAATATAACTTAATTTTGATTAATTATAATATTTCACATATAGAAAAGGAAATGAGTGTTTATAAGAGTTTTCTTATCTAAAACCATTTTATTACTACACTCCATGCAAGTTTTATTGTATATAAACAGTAAACATTAAAAATAAGCATACTGTGGGGGCGGAGCAAGATGGCTGACTGGAAGCAGCTTCCAAAAAAGGTTCCTGTCCAAAAGGGAAGATAACCTCCAGAAACTGCACAATTAAGCTGAATACTGGGAGCTCAGCCGAGAGGGAGAAGTGATATCTGTGGATCACCTCTGCTGAGACTGGCTGCGACCCCAAGAAAGCATGCTTCAGGTACAAAATTCATCTGAAAGGAAGAGTGCCTGTCCTCTCCCCCAAGAAAGCTCTGAGTTTCTTGCTTTTCTGTTTCCTTTCTTTGTATTCTCCTTTTTTGCTCCTGCGAGTTTTCTACAGACAAGCGGTGAACTGTGGACCTCTTGTTTCACCCCATGGAAGAGTGCTGTGGGAAGTGAGGTGTGCTTCCCCTGAGCATCCCGGTGTGACTCTGAAAACTCTACTGCTAGGCAGAAAAACTGAACTAAAGCTTTCCCCACCATTCTGAACTTAACTGTATACCCTTCCTCCCTTACCTGACCAACCAGAAGCCTAACCCCCACTGAGACTGAGGGAGGAGGTCCCTAAGCAGCGCCCCCACCCCCGCCTGCCATAACAAGTGCCCCACCTGGAAAAGACCACAGCGAGCCTCCCTCCCCTCCAGCCAGGGAAGTTGCAAGTGAGTGCATGGCCCTGCCTCCCATGCTTGCCGGGCTTCTGCAGGCCCGCCCTCTGCTAGAAACTCTGACAGCGACTGCCAGGCCTCCGCAGGTCTTCCCCTGGCCAGGAACTCCCCTGGCGACAGCTCTGGCCTCCACCTGCTACCTGCAGGGCCCCTGCAGATTCCCCCCTGGCCAGTAAATCCCCTGGTGACTGTGCGGTCCTGTACCCCAAACCTGCAGGGCTTTCACAGGTACACCTTCTGCCAGGAACTCTGCCTGCAACTGTCAGGCCTCTACAGGGCGGCCCATGGGCAGGAACTCCCTCGGCAACTGTCTGGCCCTGTGCCGGTGCTTGCTGGGCTTCCGCAGGTCCGCCGTCTGCTAGAGTCTCCCAGCGACCGCCAGGCCTCTGCAGGTCTGCCCCCAGCCACGAACTCCCCCTGCAATGACGCAGACCTCTGCCTTGCAACCGCTGGGCCCCTGCAGGTCTGCCCTGGCGAGTAAATCCCCTGGTGACCCTGCGGCCTGGCGCCTGAGCTTGCAGGGCTTCCCCAGGCCTGCCTTCTGCCAGTAACTTCGACTGCAACCACCAGGCCTCTGCAGGCTCACCCAGGGCAAGGAACTCCCCCAGCGACCACCTGGCCCTACGCCGCATGCTTGCTGGGCTTCTGCAGGCCTGCTGTCTGCTACAGACTCTACCGCCAACTGCCAGACCTCCACAGGTCTTCCCCCAGCCAGGAACTCCCCTGGCGATTACGCAGGCCTCCGCCTGGCACCTGCAGGACCCCCGCAGGTCCACCCCTGGTCAGGCACAGTCCCGGTGACCGCACAGGCCTTCACCTGGCACCCATGGGGCCTCTGCAGGCCAGCCTTCTGCCAGGGACTCCACAGGTGACTGCCAGGCCTCTGCAGGCCTGCCCCTAGCCAGGAACTCCCCCGGTGATTGCCTGGCCCTGAATCCCACACTTGTCGGGCTTCTGTAGGTCTGCTCTCTGCCAGGGACTCCACCAGTGACCATCAGGCCCCCGGCCAGGGTCACTCACGGTAACTGCGCAGGCCTCCGTCTGGCACCCACAGGGCCTCTGCAGGCCAGCCTTCTTCCAGGGACCCCACCGGAGACTGCCAGGCCTCTCTGCAGGCCCACGGCCGGCCAAAAACTTCGCGGACAACCGCACGGCCCTGCGCCCACCACTTGAAGGGCCAAACGCAATGGTGAAAAACAACCATGGGCCAGAATCAATGGAAAAACTCTGGCAGTATGAATAATCAGAGTAGACCAACCCCTCCAAGTAACACAAGGCAGACACAGCACAAGATCTCCTGCATAGGCAAATGGCTGAGATGTCTGAAATCGAATTCAGAATCTGGATTACAAATAAGATCAGCGGAATGGAGGAAGAGATGGAATTAGAATTTCAAGCAGTAATTCAAAAGATGACCCAAAAGATGTCTCAAGAAATCAACGAATTCAATGACAAAATGAACAAAGATTTTGACACATTGAGACAAGAAGTTGCAGCCCTTAAAGATCTGAGAAATTCAGTAGAATCCATCAGTAACAGAATGGAGAAAGCAGAAGAAAGGATTTCTGACATGGAAGACAAAGCTTTCGTGTGCTCTCAAACCTCCAAAGAGCAAGAGAAATGGAAGGCAAAAACAGATCACTCTCTCAGAGAGCTCTTGGATAACTCGAAGAAAACCAATATTCACCTAATAGGGATCCCCAAAAGCGATGAAGCAGCTTCATAAGACACAGAATCTCTTATTCATGAGATTATGAAAGAGAACTTTCCAGACATGCCAAATGATTCTGAAATTCAGATAGCAGATAGTTTCAGAACCCCAGCACGACTCAACATGAATAAGACATTCCACAGGCACATCATAATTAAGTTCACTAAAGTAAATATGAAAAAAAAAATTTTGAAAGCAACCAGACGCAAGGAATCGATAACCTACAAAGGGAAGAATATCAGAATAACTGCAGATCTCTCTGATCAAACTTTTTAAGCGAGAAGACAATGGTCATCCGCTTTTAATCTCCTAAAATGAAATAACTTTCAACCCAGGATCTTGTATGCAGCTACACTGAGTTTCATTTATGATGGAGAAATTAAATACTTTAATGACATACACATGCTGAAGAAATTTGCCATAACTAAACCAGCTATCTAGGATATTCTCAGAACTATTCTCCATAATGACCAGCGTAATCCTCCAACGCAAAAGTAAACTCATCCAGAAACTTTTCATCGAAGTCCAACTCACACAGTGACAAAAGGATTAAAAATGTTCACTAGATCTTCTCAAGATTTATCATTGGTTTCAAAAATTGGTATAGAAGGGACATTTCTTAAACTAATAGAGGCTATCTACAGCAAACCCACAGCCAATATTGTATTGAATGGAGTTAAATTGAAGTCATTTCCACTTAGATCAGGAACCAGGCAAGGTTGCCCATTATCTCCTCTGCTCTTCCATCGTAATGGAAGTTTTAGCC
>CAUYRH010145745.1:0-50570 GCA_963574655.1 Perodicticus potto | reverse complement strand
TCCTTTCCCCACCCCTCCCTCATTCTTTCTCTCTCTGCTCTCCCCTTCCCCCACCCCCACCGTGTCATTAATTGTCATTAATTGTCCTCATATCAAAATTGAGTACATGGGATTCATGCTTCTCCATTCTTGTGATGCTTTACTAAGAATAATGTGTTCCACTTCCATCCAATTTAATACAAAGGCTGTAAAGTCTCCACTTTTTTTAATGGCTGAATAGTATTCCATAGTGTACATATACCACAGCTTGTTAATCCATTCCTGGGCTGGTGGGCATTTAGGCTGTTTCCACATTTTGGCAATTTTAAATTGAGCTGCAATAAACAGTCTAGTGAAAGTGTCCTTACGATAAAAGGATTTTTTTCCTTCTGGGTAGATTATTTCTTAATTTTTTTAATCTCTCCCATTAGATAATATGTACCTTAAAGGCAGGGACTATGCAGTATTTATCTTTGAATCAGTACCTGGCATGACAGCCCAAAGATGCTCCATAAATATCTGCCAAACTGAATCTAAACTGTCCAGATATTCCAAGAAAAAAGACCTAATAATTTATGATATCCTCACAGTAATGTTTAAGAAGAAATAGAGTTGGACCAATGCAAATCAAAAAAGCCAGTTGTAAAGCAAAGAATGAATTTAACAGTTCAAGTGTGTTTTTGGTTGAAATGTTTGCTTGACAAACAGGCATTTCTAAAATATGTTTTTGCTGTGGAGGCTGCAAAAATTTGTTTTAAAGGCATTAGGACATCAAAAGTTAAAAACATATCTAGCTCTTATTTACCAGAAAAGAGATTGTCAGTATAAATGCTTGCAGGCAAGGTTTCAGCTTCACGTGGTTTCTAAGTATTTCCTTGGGTGAAATGTACTTAGAGACACTTTAAATGGAAGGAATTTTGTTTGCCAGCTTAGCTACTAGCATCATTTCATTAACATGGAAGCAAGTGCATTGTTAGAAAGTAAAAATGACATTGATTCAATATGACAACAGAACAAAAAAATATAAATTAACTTAATACAAGGATGGAAATAATAAAAATGAAAGAAACTTATCTTTCACCATTCCTAAAGCTTAATGGTCAATCATAAACAACTATAGAAAACAACATAAAAATTCTATTCACGAATGCCATTTCATAAAACAACTTGTAGAGGGCGGCACCTGTAGTTCAGTGAGTAAGGCGCTGGCCACATACACCAAGGCTGGCAGGTTCGAACCCAGTCAGGGCCAGCTAAAGCAACAATAACAACTGCAACAAAAACATAGCCAGGTGTGTGGCAGGTGCCTGTAGTCCCAGCTACTAGGGAAGCTGAGGCAAGAAAATTGCTTAAGCCCAAGAGTTTGAGGTTGCTGTGAGCTGTGACACTAGGGCCCTCTACCCAGGATGATATAGTTAGACTCTCTCTCAAAAAAAACAAACAAACAACTTACAGAATGGTACATGTGATATGATATAATTTATACAGTCAACAGACATGTACTCATATATACCTACTTATGTGAATAAAGGCCTTGAATACATACAAAAGATATACAACAGCACATACCAATGCACAAACCAATAGTTGGGCTTCCTCTGGAGAGAGAGGAAAACAACCAGAGTAAGGAACTTTAATATTATCTGTAATAGTTACATCTTTACACAGAGAATATGTATTTGCATTATTTATAAATTTGGAAGTTATTGCTTAAAATATCTTTTAATGGGAGGTAAAATATGAAATGAGTGATTATACTAGGCAATTTTAACACTCCTTCTATCCTATTAAGTTTTCATATAGTTGATAAAGTTCACAAAATAAAGTGTATATTTTAACTTTCGTAAATGTCAGAATGTTTTCCTTAAAACACACAAAATATTATTCAGCCTTACTGGTATTTTGTTCTAAAATTCTTTTTTTTTTTTTTATTGTTGGGGATTCATTGAGGGTACAAGAAACCATGTTACACTGGTTGCATTTGTCTAAAATTCTTATCATAATTTCAATCCAAAGTTTCTTATAGAATATGAAAAAGTGACTTCCTTAGTGTTTCTCTTATGTGTGTATTTTTCCCAAGTTCTAAATCAACATCTGAAATAGAGAAACTAAAATTGAAAAATAAACCAATTGCAGTTTTTAAACATTTACTTAATTTAAAGCATTTTTCCCACTAGAAATACAGTAGCAAGCTGATAGACCCCATAAGGATTTGATAAATTATTGAAAGAAAACTGTCAGTTAATATTATATGCTATTGTAAAGAATGAATCAAACTTATATCAATTAATTTCGGCATATTTCCACAGAGTATTGCTAAATACAACATATTTAGTGAAATATTTATCTATTATTGTGTAACAAATTACTCCATTACATAGTAGTTTAACAATAATAGCACGTATCTCAGAGTTGCCTCAGAATACTGGCATGGCTTAACAGCGTCCTTTACTCAGAATCTCCCACAAGGCTGCGGCTAAGGAGCTAGCCCAATCATCCGAACTATTGACAGGGACAAGATCACCCAATAGCTATTGGCAGGACTCAGTTCCTTGCAGGCTGTAGGAATGAGGGCCTTAATTCTTGGCTGTTTCCCAAGGTCACTCTCCGTTCTTTGTGGCTCAAACCACTTCAAAAGACAGGTTACAACTGCGTATGTGCCTTGCTCAAAATGAGCAAGCAATGGCTGAGTGCCTATAGCTCAGTGGTTAGGGCACCAGCCACATGCTCCAGGGCTGTTGGGTTGGAACCCAGCCTCCAGCCTGCTGAACAAACAAACAAACAACAACAACAACAACAAAAAATAGCCATCAGTTGTAGCCAGTGCCTGTAGTCCCAGGTACTAGAGAGGCTGAGGCAAGAGAACAGTTTGAGCCCAAGAGTTGGAGATTGCTAAGACTCTGTCGCAATTAAAGAAAAAAAAGAAAGAAAAGAAAACATGAGCAAGCAAGGAAGAAGTCCAGCAAGCCAGTAATCAGTATTTTATGACCTAACCTTAGAACTGATGAGCCATCACCTAATGCTGAAACTGGTAAGCCATCAGAACAAGTCACTAGGTCCAGCTGACACTCGAGGGCTAGAGATTAACCAAGGGTGTGAATACCAAGAGATAGGATCATTTGGAGGCATGTTTTGAAAGTTTCCTCACACATATTTAATGCCTTTATTAAGTTAACAAGACCAAAATCTAGCTTTCATTATGCATAATTATACAAGTTTCATATACATTTTATGAGCATATAGAAAATTAGGGAAGGACAGTTTAAAACACAGAGAACCCAACTAACAACTTATTAGAGAGAGGCAAAAAATTCCAAATAAAAAAAGACTTTACTAAATCAACAATAGCAAAAAACACATGTTTGATATGACTTATGTATATAAAATCCTAAGTGTGTTTGTCTGTATCCATTATATACTGTGAGGTATAAATTTTTAAAACAAAGATCACCAGAGCTTTAAAAACAAGCTGAAGTTACCTTGTCATACAATAGAACACTTACCAGTGAATAAAGTTTACTGAGTGGTTCAATAAAGAGAAGACTTTCTAAGTGTTAGACCTGTGTAGTTCATGGTAATTAATCAATCAAGATTGAAAACTAAACTCTGAACAGCACAGACTGTATATAGTTGGTTAAAAAATTCCTTTTGTTCCTTAGGAAAGAGTCTTCACTTATGCCCACTAAAGGTCTACTGTCCTGGAATCACTCAAATTTCTGGTTATTTATCTACTTAGGCTGGTTAAACCTAGCTTTTCTGAAACACAGCATTCAGTTTTGTTATTTCAAAAGCACTAAAAAGAGAAAAAAATGATTTTTCATCAGAAAGAAGAAAAATAAGTTGCAGGGAAGTGTGTACAGCATGATTCTATTTCAATAAAAAGAGTAGGGGGAACAAAACCCTGTGTTTGTTGTATGTATGCTTACCTATTTTAGTATAAACTCCACGGAAGGATAGTAAGGTAGCCAGATGAAATTACTAAATTTATTTTTCATTTTTACTGTGGTTGACTGTGCAACGTGTTCCTTCCTGCGTAATAAGCCCACCCAGGCTGCCAGAACTGAGAAGTTTCTTGGGATATGGAATTTCTAATATGCTAAAGCCAGGAAAGTCCAAAGCACCTTATTTCTTGGTAATAATGAGTACCTATGACTTTTTAACTCTAAAAACACCAAACGAAGAAATAAAGGATGTCATTGACTGGATTTAATGATTTTAGAAAGAGTTTTTGCTTCTTTAAGAAGTACTACTGGCAGTGGTGGCATGTGAAAGTTCTACTGGGACTGGAGAACAAAGGAAGGCCACTGACTGAGTGCGAAGTTGGTGGGCAGTGCAGGCCCTTGTAGCTTGACAACAGAAAGGAAATGGAGTGTCATCCATGTGAGAGAAACGAGAGCTGAGGAGAGATGTGGAGTAAGCTCACCAAGCTGCAAAAGGCCCAGCTGTGGTTTAAAGTCACAAATTTGGAACAAGACTAGTCTGCACAGGGAGTGGTTTTCCCCAGTGATGTCCAGCTACACATCTGTCAAGACAGAGCATCTGGAAATCTAGGTTGTGCTTGTTCAGGGTTGAGGTTTTTCCAAGATGGCAACAAAGAAAGAGAGGGTCAAGGTGGATGAGAATATATACAAGAGGGAGTGTGGTGACAGTCCATGGCATGTGAACCTGATAGAGAAAGAACTGAGGATAGGAATGAGGATGAGAAGTGGGGGAAAGTGACAGAATCAGAGGAGATGGAGTGGCACATTTGGGGGAAGTGAGGCTCGAGAGGGAGCGACTGGAAAGATAAGTGGTTGTGATCAGAGGAGAAGAGGGGATGCTATGGTGTTTAAAATAGAACACTCAGCTGGCTTTCTTCTCCAGAGAATCCAGCTGGGACCCTAGATTGTACTCATTGTGTGTGAATAACATCAGAACAACTCTTTCTCCTATCAAATCACCGGGGCTAATTGACTGAAAGAAAGATTAAACAGTGGACACAGTTGTTGCTGACGACAAGGATACTTAGCCAGTGGAGGACCTGAGGGTCCAGTTCCTTAAATCAACCTTAAAATCGTCAAGGATTATTACAAGTGGTCGTAAACAAAAATGAGCAAAAAGAAACCAACTGAAGCTGTTCAGAATACAAATAACAGTAGAAATCACATAAAACAGGAGTGAGATAAGGTGATTGATTTAGGAATGACACAGGGTACCATTTGAAAACAGTGGTTTCAAACCGCTGGAAAAGTGGCACAAAATTAAGAACAATCAGTGCATCAAGGATGAGGAGATATTTTAGAGGTTATTTGTAACCTTCTTCTGAATAGCTATTTAAAACCAAATCTGGATCAGAGGTGCCCAGGAATCATGAAAAGAAAAGCAAAAAACCAAAAACGATCAGACTGAGTATAGATAACAGTAACCAAAGTTGTAGACAAGCAACAGGAATATCAGATACATAAAAAAGTTCATCAAATGTGTCGTCGGGACACACCCAGGAAAGCACATGTGGGTTCTTCTTGCTTGCGGGAAAACATATTTCTCTCTACTTATCAATGTCTAAAGAAAACGTACTCACTAAGTCTAAAAGAGGAGTCAGCCTAACTGATTCTATCTACCCAAAAGGCAGCTTTGAATTAATTATGTTATTCCTAGCTGGCCTATTGCATATTTTTACCTTTTTTTTTTTATGATGAAACAGCAGAAAACCATTGAGCAGACTCATCAAACTCCTTGAAAAATTCTAAAAAGTTATGGTGTCTTGAAACCAAACACTTGATTGTGCTTCTTTACTGGAAAATTCAACCAGGACTCTAGGTTATAGTCATTCTGATAACATGTCCAAATAATAACAGAGTAGCCCCCTATCCTTTCAAATCATAAGCACTAATTTTAGAAACCCAGATCCCCTACGGTGAACATTTAAAGACCCCATAATATTTGAAGCCCTTCTGTAACATCTTATTTTTCTCAAAAGAAAAGGTACAAAGAGGAAGGATTTATTAACCAAGAAAATAATAATAATAATCATGTGCTTGAAAGAATACAAATTGTTATTTAACCAGGGGGTGAAATTTTCCAAGATAGCTCCTTAAAGAAAATGTTTACATTCATTTTTTGCGTGTGTGTATAAAAGGATTTATCTAACAATGTATTACAAACAAAACTCACAACGCTGTTGATGATCTCAGCTGGAGTGAAAGGACAGAATGCAGACCAATTTATTGCCAACTGCTTTAAAGAAGTTATAGGCCCACATCCAGGAGGAAAAAAAAGAAGGGAAGCAGTTTAGAGCACATAAAAGGTAGAAAACTCGCATTTTCTGATCATCAAACATGAACAAGCTTTGTGCTCAGCATGTTACTGAAATTTTCTTATTTAATTCAAAAACTAACTGTCTGGTAAATAAACCCAATCTACTGTTAAGGAAAGTGAAGGTCAATGAACTTGGCAAGTAGTCCTAGGTTTCACAGCTCATAAAAGATAGACCTAGGTTTATCTGACTTCAAAGTTAGTAAAAGACATAAAGAACTTCATCAGGGTATTTTTACATCCTATTTCAAAAACCACCAAACAAAAGAACAAACAGAAATAATTTTAAAGCTTAGTCCTCTGCCCCTGCCCGTTTACTCAAATAATAATTCACAAAGTGTAAATATACCAGCCTTGTGATATGGCCTAGAGAATTTAAGATTGCTAGGCTAAGTGCCTTTTGTAAGTCTTTCTGACCCTGTGACTATATGATGGTGTGTCTACTCCCTGAATAAGAGATACGTACAGAATTAAATGCACTAACAATTAAAATGAAAGGATTAACATCACTATTTTATAAACAGGTAGCTGGTGGACCAAATAGAGCCCTCAAACCTGTTTTCCACAGTCAAAATTGGGTTTGAACTTGACAGGTTATACAGTATACAGTTTGCTACAGGCTTTCCTTGCCTTCTGCCTATGATCTTAAGCCCAGCCAGATTCACATATTGATGTTACCTGCGTGATCCATGGAGGCATTTGAGTTTGTAATCCCTGGACACAATGCTGCAGAAAGTTTCTTCCAGCTCTCATACTGTATGATTATTTGATTTAGAATTCCTGAAATATATATCCAGAGCTATCAAAACTTTAAAGAAAAAAATTTCAACTCACAATTTGATATGAAGAAAAGGAATTCTTTTTAAAAGCAAAGACTTTCTGATCTTCAGGAGACATCAGTATTTGTGGGAAAGGAAAATGAGGATGTGACATTTCCTCAGCATTTAACTGGAGGAAAATCTTTATATTGTAATCACATGTCAAGCAATCCACAAATGTCTAGAAGACAGCTACACTGTGCATGGCCCAAGCTAGACATCCAGAAAAAAAAAACCAAAAAACCCACAAACACGCTTAACAAACGTCTCTCATAATCCAAGAGGAAGCGTCTCATCTAATACATAAATGAACAACACATCAGCCTCTAAATTTACTGCATGTCTGGGTACTGAAAAGTGGCAGATAGATTTTTAAAAACTAAGTCAAAAACACTTTTCCCGAGACAATAAATAAAATCAAGGATATATATCTTGGTAGGCCAAAAAAAAAAAAACAATAATAATAATAATGCCTGTCAGTTCTCCTTGGGCCATGCTGAATTAAGTGAACAGCAAAGTAAACGGCTCATGAGGAGAGGGGATTTTTTTAAGTTTATTTATGAAATAAAAAGCGACTTATCATTCCCCAGAAGCTCAGACAAGGTAAGACACAATCCTTCTTCTCTTCTTTGCTGTTGATATCCTTGCCCGGAAAACCAGATCACCTGCCAAATTCCAAAAATAGTACTCTTAATTTGGGTGATTTCAGGCACAAATTCTCCTGTCACAAAGGTGAAGCTCATGGCCCACGCCTCAAATCGGTTGTAAATATTCCTGATAACTGCAGTTCAATGAGTAGATGACAGCCACTAGATCAATGACCTGCACACAATAAGTGCTCAAGAAATAAGTGCACTAGAAGTTCACGATTTTAACTGTCAATGTTGTAATTATTTTGGCACTGATTATAAGGGCCACCTTCTTTATCAGGAAGCTCCCAGGGTTATTTACTGATATTTTTCTATATAATTCCATTTTACAATTAAAATAAAAACTTGGGAAGTCAATTTCAAGAAAAAAGTAAGAATATTGAGAGTCGACACATGTCAAAAGAAATGATACTGGCCAGGCAACAATTTACATTGCTCATTGTATCCACTCTTGGACTTATCTCTGGATTCCTATACACTACACAGCTGACATGCAGCCTTACAGTATACAGTGCTCAGTATAAACTCTGTCATAATAACATTAGCAAATACCTTGCAAAAACATTAGAAATTATTCTTTCATTCCCCAAATGGGAATATTTAGATCTTTAAAAAATCTGAACCAGGTTTAAAGATAGAAAGTGATAGTGTTAATGTGGAGTGGGAAGGAGAAAGAGTTTAGAAATGGAAGTTCTCTGTGAGCCATGGTTGACATCTGCCAATTTTATATATTCCCACATGCTCTTTCAGTCCCATTTGTTCACATATGCTATCCCTACCATTTTTTTTAAGTTCCTTGTCTGTCTTCCTCATAGTGCAATGAGTAACTTTACTATAATTTTGTTCAATATTAGGTCATTAAGTTTAGCAAAAATCTTGATACGTAATGGGTTTTTGGTATATCATTGTTGAGTAAATAAATGTATGGAACTGCAAGTGAATATGCACTATTTAACTGAGAAACTGTCCAATCTTGTGAAAATACATCGAGACCAAAGTCAAGTTACATGATCCGAAGTTCAAAATATAACAAGAATATCTTTCATATTTTTGAGATCTCTCCTTTTATCCATGTCATTATTTATGGACCCCTGACTCTGAAATATTCTTTACACTCCAGTTCTTTGGAGGGAATTTCAGCTAAACATATCAACATGGATTCTTGTAGACAATAAATCCCATCATAGATGCAGAGTCATAAGAGTGTGTTTGACACCTTCAAGAACCTGAGTCAGCAACCTGCTGTGTTACTTTTATTCATCCTCCCTGTGTCCTCATGGGTGGATCAATGTGATACCCACAGCACGTGCAAGCAAACCGAGGCTCATAACAGGGCAGATAGCCTGAGGTCAACCATCTACTGTATGGAATGGCTTGGACTTCAAACCAGATCTCTCTGGTTTCAAAGCCCATTCATTTGTCATGATAGTTTGAGAAATAAGCAAATAAAATTTAAGTGGAAATACTATGTTAATGAAGATTTGTAAATGTAAAAATATGGAAATTCTAACACACATGTATTCCAATGATTTAAAATGAAAGTTCAAACTTAAAGCACAAATCCTTTGGTTTTGATTCAAATTTTTACTGCTAAATAACCTCATTGCAGGTATGAAAGTATTTACCCACTGTTGAAAATTCTAATTCTGTAATAGAGATCAGTAAGATACATTGGTTTTTTGCCATAAGAACCTGAAAATTATTTTCCTCACATTTATATTTTGAAAATAATCATTTCATGAGGACAGAAAAGGATATGACCTTGTAGTATGTTTACAGGTGTAACAAATCAAATACCATAGTTTTGACTGTCAATAATTACTTCAAAATATGGGGAAAAGCTATTTCCTAGAACTTGGTTTCCCTAAGATAGTTTCACTTTCCAAATCAGGAAGTAGTAAGAGTTTTGAAAAGGATGGGAGGAAGAACTTGAGGACTTACAATGCATTCAGTGCTAACTATATGCCCACTACTTGATGGGATAAAGATGTCGAAAGATGAGAGTTGCAACTGTAATAATTACTGGGAAATGTCTATCATCTTCCATACACCAGAATTCTCAATTGACATCCTGTTCAGAGAATTGTTTGTGTTCAGCTGCCCCACCCCTGGGAATTCTTCCAGCTATATTTCTACAGAAGGCAATATTGTGCTTATCCAGGGAGAATGGGAAGTTAATCTGCTGAACTGTTGTCCTGTTCTTTAAAAATACCAAATCACTGACGGTATTGATTTTTGGCTGTTTATACAACTTTAACTCTTCAAAATTTAATATGGAGAAACCAACATTGTTTTTCTTTTTTTTAGGACCTCTTTTTTTGAGCAAGCTCAATGCATTAAGGGCAAACAGGTATTTTTTAAGTTGGTCTACTGAATGACAAGCCAACAGATTTGAAACCAGCTGTCGCCTTTTATTAGTCACACCCATAAATCCAGCCTGGTACTGGGATCACTCCCAGTGTCACTGCATCATGGTTGAGGTACTGAGGGAGGATATTTTCCCCCTTTTAGAGCATTTTACTTGGAAGCGTGAGGGATTGGCTGGGTTTGGTGGGTTCATTTCCTTGCAAATTTTCATAAGGGGAAATTGATAACCTATGTTATTTTCCTTCTTTATCCCATATCGCTAACCTATCAGTCATGTAGTTGGATGCTAATTCTAAACTATTTATTTATTGATTGATCGATTGATTGATTTGCAGGGGGTTTTGTGGCCGGGGCTGGGTTCGAAACCGCCACTTCTGGTATATGGGGCCGGCACCCCCTTCACTGAGCCACAGGTGCCGCCCCTAATTCTAAACTTTAAATCTAAAATCTATTACTCCCCATCAGTACAATATTCCTGTTTTGTCCCTCCTTTCTAGAAAGAAGTAATTCTATGCTCTTGTTAATGGATCGTGAGCTCACAACATTACCAAATAAAGTATAAAACCACAGCTGAGCCTGTACGTTTTACCATCAGTCTGAATTTTAAGAGTGTCATCAAGAAAACCATCTTCAAAGATATTTTCTTGCATGCTTAAGTCCTGCTGCTGAGATGAAACTGGGGACTGCAGCAGTTCTGATACCCTGGGCTTCTTGGTGTTCTGATTCTTTCCTCACTAGCAGAGGCAGTGAATTTAACACTCAGATTTGCTCTGACAGGCTGACAACTGATATCACAAGACCACAGCTAAGAGTGGTTTATTACTTTTAGTGGGATTTATTTAATTCAGTCTCACAGCCTGAGGGTGGGGTAAAGATTTAACTTGAAATTAAATTCCAGCAGGAGACCTTTTAATATAAGAAAAATGGGCAGAAGGATAAATGACATGCTCAATTGCATGAATTTTTTTTTTAAAGCCTATATTTAACATGGAAAAAAAACCCACAAAATCATTTCAGTTATTTGACAGATAGAGAAAAAGGACAGAGGAACCTGTGAGGACAATAGAACGCAAAAGAGAACGATGTAAAGGAAAGTTTTGACGGACTTGAATTTCTTCAATCTATAGACAAAAAGAAATCCCAGTTTATGAATGCTTTTCGTCAATGTCTGGCTAAAGTTGATAAGAAATCTCTAGTGTTCTTCTGTTGTTTAACTTTAAACTATGTGATAATTCTGGATGAAATAGAAAAGTTTAAGGAAAGCCACGGATAGAGATACTTTTTAACCTAAACACAGTGAAGGCTTCTGCCCAAATATTCAGTACCTAAAAGTGATTTTCATTTGTATTACAAGGTTAAGGAAAGTGGAGTTTTATCACAACAGGCAATCCAGGTTGCTTAAAGGGTATTGGACGGTGATGACCTTGGTCCTCTACTATTTCCTTAAGAGAAATGGACTCCATTTACGTGGAGAAAAGGCGATACCTTGAGGTTGTTAGATACTAGAGGATCAGTGAAATATTTTTGTTCTCTGGTAACATTTTGGTGGTTTGAACTTCCTTTTGTAAAGAAAAAAGACATTCATAAAAGCCTATTAAGCTTCAATATTTTCTATTACAGGCAAATCTGATTTTGAGAGTTTGGGGAAAGAGTAGAATTTAATAGCCAGAATAGCTGTTTGCCTTACTCTGTGTTTAAAGATGCTCCAGTGCAGTCCAAGCTTTAGAAATGTGAGTCCAGATCATATCAAACCTGGGGGCCCATCAGCTTAGTGGCAAGTTTGGCCTTCGACAATATCATAAATGTCAGGATCTTCTTGTTCACAGCCATATACCATGTCCTTATTGCATCTCTCCTCTCTTCAGAAACCCAAAGTTCTCTGGCTTTCCAAGGAATCCTGCTTTGAAACTTCATAGCCACTTTCTAAGGAGTTTTTAAGATTCCCTCATTCCCATAAAAACCTATGCTGTGTTTACTGAATCTAAGTGGTTAAGATATCATCACATGGTTTGTAAATGGCAATATTGATTGCTGACGGCAGAGCTTCCTATATTATTTTGGTTCATGGCATCCTTAATTGTCTCAACAAGGTTCATGTCATCCCTATGACAAAAGAAATGCCTAACTGTACTGTTTATTAAATTATGTCTAAGCACCTCAATAAGCATTTATGTCTTACAAACTTAGCACTTATTAAACATTATATAAATTTCTCAAACTGTGGAACCAGGCTGAACTTCACCACCTTCATTGAAAGGAACGTAATGATCAATGTTAAACCTTAAAAATGTTAACTGCTTAGAGCCAGTAGTTCACAAGATGTTCAACAGATGTTACCGTGCTTTGGTTAGTTTTTTGTTTGTTTGTTTACTGTAGATAAGGAGAAATAGATGATTTTATTTTGGTTTTCCTAAATTTTTAAAATATACTGCCATGTCTTTATGAGTTTGCAGTGGGGCCCTAGGTGACTTCAGTGCTCAGTTTGGGAACTTTAAACTTAATAGATTGTCTCTATTGACAATTTTCACGGAGATGCCCATTGTCTATTACAGTGAATTAACTGTTGGTGCTAATTGCACCAGCAATTCTACTCACCCCAGCTAACTTACTTTTTGTTATTGACACTGTTCTTATAATCCCACAGTAATTTATCAATGTTTTTAGGGTTTTCTTTTGAAAGAGTCTGAGCAGTGACATAGTCAAACCTCTGACCCGCGTAGCAATAAGCCTTCGTAAGCAGGTAAACCGCAAACAACAATCATGACCATTCAAAGGGCAATATTTACCTTTCTGTGGTTCCCAGTATTCATCTTCCTCCTTTTGCCGGCCCATCTAACCTGGACAGACAGGATATAGTGCAACCAGCATCTTTCCTGGCAGGGACCTATGTTTCTGTGGGACTGTTTGTCCCTGAAATCTGCCCCTGTGTGGTTCCTGTACCAGTGTCCTTTCCTAGAATCTTACCTGATGCGTTTGAATGTCACCCCTCAGAAGGTCACACTGATACAGGATTTTCCTCATCCAGTGGCTCCTCACACTTGCATGAGCTTTTGTTTTTTCTTCTTCCTAGATGAGCTTCATCCTAAAACTGGTATCTGAAATGCCTATTGTGGATTCAAGCCTCATAGTAGGACCAACAAGGTCCGCAATAGGAGAGAAGGGGTCACTTCCAGCTCCTTCAGAAGAAGGTAGAACTTCCTCAAAAGCCGCTTACAAACTTCTCACATCTCGCTCTTTCTTTTTTTTTTTCTTTTGATTTTTCCATCAAAAAAAAAAACACACACACACACACACATTAAAATGTACTTGGTATTTCAAATAGAAGATACTTTTCTGTTCACTAATACTATTTTTAGGTGCTAGTTGAGTACAGGTTAAGCACCAGCCCCCAAACAGACTGAGAAATGGGTGAAGAAATGTGGTAAAAAGACACATGTCCTTTCCAAGGATGACTCCCTTCTCACCTACCCCCAAAGTCTTCAAAGTCCAACTTCTTTTGTGAGTTCTTACATTGCATTTAAATACAAACTATATTTATTTACTTTTAAATGATTTCCTGCTTACATAACATTGTTTTCATTACTCAATGATGTCTGTTTATCTGACCTTCAAGATGAAACCTCGTCATACATTTTCCTAATAGAATTAACAGAATGTTTAACAGCATTTAGAATTCTCCTAATAGAATTGATATAATTTTGTGTTTAACAACTTTATACGTAGGGGCAGATTTTTCAGACAAATAGGAAAGTTGCTAAGGAAGGGATAGGTGTAACTCAAAGCAATTTACTTCTTAGATGATTTAATAATTGAGATATCACTGATTTTTTTTTTGTCTATAGTGAAGTTAAACTGAGGGTCCATCTGCTGATGAATAGCCTAACCAAATTTTCGGTTAATTAGCTCCCCTGTGCCCGTATGTATTTATACTACCAAAAGATCAAAAAGTACACATTTGACTGTCTGAAACCAAAGTTCCCCTGTACTGAAATATAGTGTATACATTTTACTGAGCCCCATTTCTGCCAGGTAAATAGTCACGCGGTAAAATGCTTTTAAAAATACATTTATATGGAAATTTTTATTGGTGAGAAAGTTATTGGTAAGAAAATGCATTAAAATGCTGCATTTTCTTATCTTTAGCTTCATAATTACACACACACACAGAAGAAGTATTTCTTCTCAAAATCTGTGTTAAAATACCCTAGAATATAAGATCCTTAAATGAAAACAATATATCTTATATAGAAAATATGAATCTTAGACAAAAGAGTGTAGTACCCAAAATATTATTTTTGATGTTCAATTCAATTTCTTCTATATTTCAAGGCCCCTTCCAAATAAGCTGTTAGGAAATTTCAGTCTCATTCCTGTCCCCAGGACTGTGTCAAGGTTCTATGAGACGTATTCAGTACCAAGACAGTGAAGGAAGGATTGATTGTATCCCTGAGTCATCTGGCCACACATCTCCACTAACATAATCATTATCCCAAACAGAGGCTCTTTATGGATGTGATATGCCCTTGTCCTTTCGCTACTTACCGAAAAAGATCACTTCCACCTGTTGGCTGATGCTCAAAAACGCCCCTGCAGAAGGTTAAACTGCATGGCTTAAGAAAGTGAACCCTGTTCGGTGTATAACGCAAGTATACTTGATAGAAGAAAACTGTAAAGAGGTAGTCACTTACACTATGGTGTGAATTAGTGCTGGAGTTTTTTTTCAGAGCAGGTTTAGACATGGCAAAATACAAGGTTTTCAAAGAGAAGAAGAAGCTACCCCAAAGTACCAGGCTCCACATACAACACACTTTTTATCTCCTTATTTTTTCATGCACAACTTATGCTTTGTACTTAAAGTCTAATAAACTGGTGGATGGTGATTGTTTCCATCTACTCTTGTCTTGATGCATGTTTACTTGTAGAAAGTTCTTAAAGTAAAAATTTTCTAAGTGTAATTCACATGGGTATTTGATATAATAAATACTTAAGAAAATCCAGTCATTCAGATAAGAAATAAGGGGTCTCATTAATACTAATCTCAGCAGAACGTTGTTTATAGATTTTTCCAGTGTTCGGGTGTTTTCTTCCTATGAAAGGGTCTAATTCTCAAAATACACACTTTCTCTTTCTCTCTCCCTCTCTCTCGATAAGCAAAGAGATGAAGAAGTAATCATGTGGGCATAAATGTGAATGTGTTCACTTTTGTAAAGGAACTGAAAAAAGATGTTAAGTTATTCATTGGTTTTCTTTCACTAAAAGAAGATTTTTGACTATAAATGGACAGCAAGTTATGTAGGGTACCAGCTGCTATTGGGAAGAGTAAAATCCATTTCAAGGAGTTGTGGAATAAACTAGAACAGTATATACAAATAATTTATTAGTTTTAATCTAATATTTGCATTTATCTACATTTTAGACTATTATCAGTGCTGCACATTTTTAATACAACCTGAAAAGACTAATTGGGTCACATGATTCCCTCTACTATAGGTTAGCCACGTTCAAAGTGGTTCTTGGCAGGGGCAGATAGCCAGAAGCAGGTCAACCTCAGAAGGCAGCAAGGGAAGCCTGCACCATCATGGAGCTTCAAATATTGCTATTGATTTCAACTTTTTTTCTTTCTTGCCTCACTTTTGTAGCCCAAAGATTCTTTATACCCTCTAACCTGCTTTCCCATGTGCCCTAAATTAAAGTCAATAATTATTTTTTACATTTCCTTATAAATTCCCAATTGTCTAAGTTTCTTCTCTATTTTTCTTAGAATTGAGAAAAATTACCAAACACTGTGAACCGGTGTTCAAAAGTAACCATCAAATGAGCCACTCTTTGATTTGGGCTCCATTGGAGTGCTGAACAAGGCCAGCCCTTGGCTGATCTAACTATAGGCAATGTTCCCCAGTAATGGCCAGGTAGATTGAGAACCAGCTGCAGAGTCTTTTGAGAAGCATCACACATCCTAGCATTCCTATTATATCAGGTTGTGCTTACCTCATTGGGCCAGGGCTATAGTTTGAAAAGGTCATTACGTTACTGTTCAATTAAAATTTAAATATTCCAGGAATATAGGGAGATAACAAAGATCAGCAAAATTAATTTTAAAATGATAACTAGGTCAAACTAGAGCTCTTGCTACATAAATCTTGATGAAGAAGGGGGACACTATAGCTTGAGCATCTGTCAAGGAAAGGCATGTTCAGACAAAAAGCTGAGTAAGTATCAGTACACAGGTTACCAGAGCTAGGGATGGAGGAGCTGAGGAGATAATATTGATGGATGAGCTTGACTTGAGTGGCCCGTGATGTCACAAGATGAAAGTGCTCTCCACTGGAGCATTTTTTCTTTCATTTTTTTTTTTTTTCCAGATAGAGTCTTACTCTGTCACCCTGGGTAGAGTAGCCCTGCAACATCGATCTCTCGGCCTTGAGCAATCCTCTTGCCGCAGCCTGTCGAGTAGCTGGGACTAAGGTACCTGCCACAATGCCCAGCTAATGCTTCTATTTTTAGTAGAGACAGGGTCTTGCTCTTGCTCAGGTTGGTCTCGAACTCCTGAGCTCAAACAATCCACCCACCTCAGCCTCCCAGAGTGCTAGGATTATAGGTGTGACATATCTTCTTTCTCAGAATGCCTGGTTCCAGTAAGGGTTTTTGTCAGAACTTCTCCTAGTAACTAACCTTGGATCTGAGCCACGCCTGGTCTTTCCCAGCCCACCGTCTTGCCATGCCAAATATAGTAAATTAACTTCTCTTCTCAATTTCTTTCCAATGTATAACAGCTAAGTTCTTATCACTTCAACCTGAGCATATCATTATACTAAGTCAGACTGTGTAGTTCCAAACTCAGACTAAGAGAGACAGGATTTGAGTGCTGGGAACAAGTTTTGGGATGCTCTTACCCCTCAATCCAACTGTTACTCAGAACTTTCCTGGTGATGACTTTCTTCTAGTCACCTAGGAAAGAAACTTTGTAGTTTTCATTCTTCTTGCTATTTCACCTTCCATATTAGTCATTAAGTGTCACATCTTTATGGAGCTGACTTCCCAATATTTTCTACTTTTGTCATCACCTTGCCATTCCCACAAAATCTACTCTGGTTTAATTGCCGAACTCATTTCTTCAATACATGCCTAGCCTCATGGAAATGTACACTCTTTAGAATTAGGTAAACTAACATCAAATTCCACTTCTTCCCCTTGCTAGGTATGTGATGTGGGACAAGTTTGCTTAACAATTCAAAGTTAAATTTCCTCATCTATAAAATGGAACTAATACATATTTCCTTATAGTGTTGTTAAACTAAACAATGTATGAAAACTATTCAGAGTAGTCATCGTTCAAAATATATTAAATATCTTCTTGGGTTGAACTTAAAATCCTTCATCAATTTTATTATTTTCTTGCTCAGAAATAGTTTATTGTTCCCAGATACCTTGAAATGGCATTCAAAGTTCTTACCCTGAGATTCAAGATTCTAGGCAAATGGTACCCAAGAACTATTCTGGCCTTCAGCTACAGCCAATGTGGATTCTTGTTTGCCTCTATGTTTAACAGCCTCAATCTGCAGAGCCTCCATCCCCAGAAGAAGAAAACTTTGTTTTTCCTCTCCCTGCCTATCTCAGGCACATCTTATATCTATTTCTAGACTAAAAAGTTCTCCAGTCACTTTGACTCAAAATAGTCTTTCTTTAGTAAATAAATATTTAGTCCAGTGGCATAATCATATAACAATATTCACTTTGCATATTATTTGAAAAATTCTCCCCACCTAACTGCCAATTCAAGTGAGCTAAAAATAATAAAAGTGGTACAGAAAGTGGATACCTAGTCATTGTGTCTGAACTTTGAGAAGGACTGAGTGGCTAGTTTCCAGCCACTCCTCAGCATCTGAGTGTACTGGTGAGTTCAATTGCAGGTCAGGAACAGTGCAAGAAGTACTTAATTTGTTGCCTTTAGAAACACACTTGTTCTGGTTTTCGTGGTATGTGTGCATTGGGGGAAAAGCGTGCAGAGTCCACATTGAAGACTAATGGAGCCTGTGAAGATTTTCAGTTTAAAGGGGAGTGATGGCATTAATTCTCCACTGAAAGTTGATGATGAGTATCTCTGGAGTTGTTAAAAGTGTAGCATGAAAGTGCGGCTTGTGAATTCCCTATAGTCCCAGCAGCCCAAGACTTGTGGGACCTAGAGACTCTTGAACATTTAGAAGTAGGAAATACTTCATAGTTTAAAGTTCTAGATCACTCTGCTATCGCGGAAGAAGCAAGTCCACCACCTCCAAATGAATTTTCAGCATGGCTCTCGCTGTTGAGCATCACTGATTCAAAAGTCTTCAGTTCTTGTCCAAACATTAATGGTACCTCTATCTTGACAAACTTGGAATATCTTATCTGAGGGTGAGCCATAAAATGTTTATGTAAGAGAAAAATAGAAAGCAAGTTTGTTTGAAAGCGCTAAGTAATATCTCAGATATTGCCAAAAATACTGTTCCTCAAATACCATAAAAAATACCATTTTTCTCCCTAAAGCTCCCATGATACCAAACGCTGACAATAGCCTACTATGCCTTCTTCCCAGCAGCTAGGTCAATTCTAGATAATCAACCACCCTGTTTCAAGACCTGTGTTCTTATGTTGTACAGCTAATCTCCAACATCTCTCAGAATAGCTCTGAGGGATCCAATTATTATGATGATTTTAATGGGGAAATGGTGATTATCATTCATTGCATTCATTAACAAGAACTTGACGTAAATTAGAAGGGAAACTCATACGATATCACATTTTCATTCACATTTCTCTCTCAAAAGGGGTACATTAGCTCAGAACTCCTTTCTTTCAAGCAATAAAAGTTCTGACTCATAAATTGAGTTCATTGTCCCTCCCAGACCTTTGCGTAGCCCCCTGTGCAAAACTCTGATTTAGAAAATAATGCTTTGGATTGTAAACATCTGTTTATTCACCTGTATTTTTGAGGTATTTCTACCTTTCCTCACATCCAACCTAAAATGTAATCCTTTGGAACGTGTTCTGATTATCTATTATTGGGACCACCCTAAACTTTAACAACTTAAAATAACAACCAGTTTATTGTTTCACAATTGGGTCAATAATTTGGACAGGGCTCATATGGGCAATTTTGTTGCTCTCAGTACCATCAACTGAGAACTTCAGGTATTAGCTGGTGGATGTATTGGTCTGAAAAATCCAAGCTAGCAGCATCTATTTGTTTGGTGTCTTGGTGGGGGATGGCTTGAAGATTTGGCTCAGCTGGGACCACCCTCTGAAGGTCTACAAATGACTTCTCTGCATAGTGGTTTAAGGGAAGTAGAATTTCTTCCAGGCCGTCCCAGGGTTCCCAAAGCAATTATTCAAAGAAGCATACACCCGGGATAAGTTGCATGACTTCTTATGACCCAGCGTCGGAAGTCTCAGAATATCAGTTTCATCATGTTGTGTTATTCAACCAATTCACTGAAGCCAGCTCAGGTTCAAGGGAAAAACATCAAACTCCACCTCTCAAAGGATAGAGAACCAAATAATGTATGGCGATATTAAAGGACTTTCATTTATTTAATGTTTACTCATTGAACCCTCCTTAATACATGTCAGACACTGTGCTAAGCATTAGAGATAGATCAGGAAATAATTTAAAAAAGACATCCTCAATATTTCAGCACCAAGCACAATACGTGAAATATCAAAGATGCCCAATGTAATTTTGAGGAACTTAATTCATGGGGTTTGAATGTTGAGACTGAACTGATTGAGAGGGAAGAAGGAACATTACTTTACCTACTTGACTGTTTGGGGACAGCTCTGTCATATCTCCCAATATGTTATGTGACCATACCTGGCATTGCTCAACCAGGTCTAAGCTTGACCTGAGTTTTCCAGTCCCAATCATCCATTTTAGTAGAATGTATATCCAAAAAACAACTTTGTGCTTTAAAGAAACCATTTTTGTTTCCCAAGGCTACCTTTAATTATTCCAAGACTTGGATGTTTTCATTTCATGATTAAATCCAATGTGTTTATAGAACTTTCCTCTTTAGTACAAAAATCCACCAGAGTAATAAATTATAATGAAAGCATCCTTACATACCTCTTAAAATACCTCTGCGCTATGTACAAATAGTCAAAACAGGCTATTCTAGCTATCTTACTTGTTTTGTTTCTGTGACACTTGCCCATATGATTTGAGGAAATTGAATAGACCATGGGGAATAACCTATCGGTTCAGACTCCTTCTATGTTTTTCTGATACCATTATGTATTTCAGTGTGAGTGAGCTCTTAAAAAAGAAAATCAATTGCCTTGACAACGTGGATTCAAGACACAATTTTAATGATACATATCACAAAGCATGATGGAGTGTTTAATATAATGTAAATGTGGTAAACTTACGGAGTTTTCATAAAAATCACATCATCTTTATAAAAGATTGTTTTAAGCAAAACCCTTTAAAAGGAATTTACAAAGAGCAGTCTTTTTTTATTACAGTAGAGTTTTATCATCTAGGCAGTATTTTTGTATATAAGTGAACTACCATCACAGAAGGGAATACTAAGAATAGAGGGAAATCCAGTTCCTCCCTTTACATTATTTAAAAGAAACTTGCAAATAATAATGCATGTCGACAAGCTTCAGTATTTATATACCTATATATTTTCAAGTTGCCGATAAGTGTTGTCTCTTATGATGGACCTTTGTATGTCTTTTGAATTTCCGTTCTCTTTACAAAACAATTAAATAAGACCTTCTAAGAACAACTTTTGGACATTTAAACAGTATGCTACCTTTCCAAGAGGAAACAGTATTCTATTTTCTAAAAATTCTCGTTAGAAAATACAAAGAGAAAAATCTAATGCTGAAAGCAAGCTTTGCAAAAATGCACGTTCAAAGAGCTTTGTTAAAGGGTAAGAACAAGATTGCTCCAGAGCCATTCATACTTGTAGTTAATGAAATTGCACATATACTTTTTTCTGTTTAACAATTGCATTTCACTTCTTTTTATCATCTTCATGGAAATATTTTTTTACAGATGGTTAATAGAAAACTTCAAAGAAGAGAAAGGTGATCATTTTCAGAAGTTAATCAGAACCAGAACCAAATGTAATGAAACAAAATAATATTAGTATAATATTATAATTTCTATTTTCAACTCTTTGCCTTTATAACATAACCTTCATTTCCTTACTCCTGAAAATAATAAAAATAATAGGGAGTTCTATTTACTTCATCTCAGCTTTGTTTTATAAGTATACAGTCACCTGGTAACCTCATATAAATTTTGTGTAAGTTATTAAGTTAAATCCCCATGGACATTTGATGTTACCATCATGGGTGGTAATAGATAAAATGGAAATGAATTTGTGCTTCTATTTAAGAATTAAATGCATGCCCATCTGCACCAAGGTACAGTATTGATATCTTACCATTCATAGACCATTTCTGAAAGAATCCATAAAGTGTGCTCATCAGCAGAATGTGCAAGGAATACAAGGGACAGAACAATCCATAATAGAATAATTTATAATTAAAGAAATAAAAAGAAATGTTGATAATTTAATCAAATATTAATTATAAGAAACAAATTTAATCATAACTAAATAACTGTCTTATAGAAGACGTGGGAAAAAGTCTAAACAATGAGGATGGCATATTGTTCAGTGGGTACTTAAAACATGATCTATTTCTTATATTATTCAGAGAAAGGAAGGAGATACTGATCAATACTGGACTATATAAGAAATTTTTGTGGCTAATTGTGTATGTTAAATATTTAGATAACACTAAAAACTATAAATAAAATATATAATGTTCGAAGTAGCTAAAGAATGGAAAGAAGCAATTCATCAATTTGACTTAACTGTGAAAAATGAAAATATTTTTTAAAACCTTAATTATGTAGTAGAAATAACTCCAAATGTGCACCATAATATTTAAATGGCATAAACTCATTAATTAAAAATCATAAAGATCATCAGATTCATTTTTCTACATCTTCTTAAATTATTTTATGAGTTTTACCTAAATAGGACAATATTGAATGTTATAAAAGGGATAAAATAAGTTGCAAAAAGCAAATATTATATCCCTCAAAAGAAGACTTATGAAACAAAAAGTGTTGTAAATAAAATAGAATTTTGGGAAAAAAGGAAATAAGGATAAGAAGTTAGACAAAGAGAACAATATACCAAAAATGACATATAATTATTGTGAATTTGCATGTACCTAACAAGTTGGTTTGAAATGCAATTTCATAATGTTAAGGAGAAATGAAAAAATATGCAATAATATCACCTTTACCAGTAACTGACAGATAAAGCAAAGAAAAAATAATAATGTAGTTATAGAAACCTTGAATAAAACCATTAATGGAATTCATCCCAATAGGTGTATAGGGCAACTTGTGACCTATAAACACAGAACATATTTCCTCTTTTTCAACACTTATGAACAATTAGAAAACATGAATATAAAGAAGGTCTTTTACAATCAATATCATACAGATCAAATTTTTTTATTTTCAATCTCAGGACAATTGAAATAGTTACAGTTACCAAACAAAATGTAGGACATCTAATTAAATTTGTATTTCTGATAAACAAATATACAAAATGTTTTAATGTAGGCATACTCTATGCAATATTTGAGATATGCTTATACTAAAAAATAATATGTGTTGTTTATCTGAAATTAAAATTTCACTGGGCATCCTGTATTTTTATGTTCTAAATCTGGCAATCCTAGTAATATTAATCATCAATAAAAATACAGAACATGGAATATTATGCAGCCTTAAAGAAAGATGGAGACTTTCCCTCTTTCATGTTTACATGGATGGAGCTGGAACATATTCTTCTTAGCAAAGTATCTCAAGAATGGAAGAAAAAGCATCCAGTGTACTCAGCCCTACTATGAAACTAATTCATAGCTTTCATATGAAGGCTAGAACCCAATTATAGCACAAGAGTATGGGAAAAGGGGCAAGAGGAGAATGGGTGAAGGGAGGGTATTTGGTGGGACCAAACCTACAGTGCATCTTAGAAGGGTACAGGTGAAACTTACTAAATGCAGAATATAAATATCTCAACACAATAACTAAGAAAATGCCATGAAGGCTATGTTAACCAGTTTGATAAAAAATATTTCAGATTGTATATAAAACCAACACACTGTACCCCATGATTGCATTAATGTACACAGCTAGAATTTAATAAAAAATTTAAAAAGACAGAAAACCAAAGCAAAACAAAACAGAGACTATGCTTCTAAACTAAGACATGTACTCCAAACACACTTATAGCACAAACGATCAAAAGCAAATTTTGAAGAAAAGCATAAAGTATCTGAAGGAAAAGGAAGTAAGAACAAGAATAAAGGAGGACTTACCAGATATTTAAACCATCGTGAGAGTACAGATTTTTAAACACGGTATTATTGTTGCAGAAATATATACATAAGGCAGTGAAGCAGAATTGACATATCCTTGGCATTTCACAGAGGTGCTATTACAAACCAAAAGTCAGTAGGGAATGTTTTGATAAAACTCATCATAATGGTTTACCTTCCAAATAGAAAATAATGTTACATTATTTCCCAATATTTTTAGAAATATTGAAAAGTTAAACAAAAAATCAAAATGTTAGAAGAATATAGAGAATATATATTTGAACTCGGGTTACATATGGATTATCTTATACACAGCACACAAAGAACATGAGGAAGTATTGATAACATTTTCTACACCTGCAAGAAAAAAAATCTATGAAAAACAAATTTAAAAGACTAGCTACAGAGTGAGCAAAGCACCTTCATTATACATGGTAAATAAAAGATGATTGATATTAAGAATATATAAAGAACTCTTACAACTACACAAGAGAAAAGCAAATAACTCAATAGATTATAAAAGAGCATATGATACTAAGATAGCTGCATTTCAGCATTTAATCCTTGAATACTCCAAACATTCCACAGAGTTAAAGTCTCTTTTGTCAGTCCCCCAGCTCCATCCTATATTAGGGGAAGAGGCTGAAATGTGAAATATGGCCCTCTGCTCATTTTTCTTTTATGGCCTCCACCCCCCCCTCAACCATCTCTGACAAGTGAAGGATAGTTTTTAATTCTGAAAAATAATTTTGTGGTGTCTTTGATAGGTGAAGTCTATCATTTGGGGGTCTTGTGGACAGACTGAAATTTAGAATTGCAAAAGATTTATTGGGGGAGAAGAAAGTATGGAGAATCCTCAATGAACTCAAACTAGACCTCCAATTTGATCCTGCAATGCCATTACTGGGCATCTACGCAGAAGAAAAAAAATCGTTTTATCATAAGGACATTTGCACTAGACTGTTTATCACAGCTCAATTTGCAATTGCCAAACTGTGGAAACAACCTAAATGCCCACCAACCCAGGCATGGATTAACAAGCTGTGGTATGTTTACCATAGTATATGTATACCATTCAGCCACTAAAAAAGATGGAGACTTTACATCTTTTGTATTAACCTGGATGGAGTTGAAACACATTCTTCTTAGTAAAGCATCAGAAGAATGGAGAATCAAGAATCCAATGTACCCAATTCTGATATGAGGACAATTGATAACCTAGTACATGGTGGAGGGTGGGACACAATTATAAGAGGGACTTTACCTAACAAACGCAATCAATGTAACCTGATTCTCTGTACCCTCAATGAATCTCCAACAATAAAAAGAAAAAAGAAACAATATTGAAAACTGCATATTTACATAATAAAAAAGGAAAAAAGTTTGATACAGAGAGAAAAAGAAGATTGAGTACCCAGAGCCTCAGACGGTGCTTTATACCTAACACATCTTAGCAAGCCAAATAGAGAGCTTTGGCACAAAGCAGTGACCATTGAGGAGTACCTCATTAAGCAGAAATGACCAGACCCTACTATGCCTCCCAAGTTCAGACATTGAGTGAGAGGTGCCCAAGGAGAGCAGGGCTTTGGCTTACACTCTCTGGGGAATCCTGAAAATGCCACAGCTCTAGGTTATCAACCAATTGCAGTTCTCCTAATAGCAATTTCTCACTAGAAAGAGTTCTGAACAAAGCTCCATCATGGCTCCACAAGAAAGGCCAGAATTGTTCTTACCTGACATGAATTATCATGAGTGAGCATCATTGCTATCTTGTCTGTAAAGGCTATGTAAAAGCTACTTCTTTCTTTAATGAATGCTTCTTTTTCTTTTTCTTTTTTTATTTCAGATTAACATAAGGGTATAAACAGTTAGGTTGCACTGTTTGAATTTGTAAAGTCAAGTCTAAGTTGCAGTTGAGCCCTTCACCCAGGAGGTGTGCCATATATCTCTACATTGTACCAGAAAAGTGAGCAATACCATCTCCCTCCCTCCTCCCCCCTCTTGAATTTAAATGTGTTTTTTCTCATGTGGTTGTGTAGATGTTCAGCTACTGATTTCATATTAATATTGAATATATTGGATGCTTGCTTTTCCATTGTTGTGAGACTTTACTTAGGATAATGTTCTCCAAATCCTTCCACATAAATGCAAAAGATGGGAAGTCTCCATCTTTCTTTATTCCTGAATAGTATTCCGTGGTATACATATACCACAGTTTATTAATCCATTCATGAGTTGATGGGCTCTTGGGTTGTTTCCACATCTTTATGATTATGAATTAAACTGCTATAAACATTCAAGTGCAAATGTCCTTGTGGTAAAATTATTATTTTTCTTCTAGGTAGATACCTAGTAATGGGATTGTGGGATCAAATAGAAGGTCTATTTTTCACTCTTTGAGTATTCTTTGTACTTCTTTCCAAAAACACTGTATTAGTTGGGAATTCCATCAACAGTGTAAAAGTGTTTTCCTTCTCTTAGCACCCACGTCAGCATCCACATTTTTGGGACTTTATAATGTGGGCTATTCTTGCTGGGGTTAGGTGATATCTCAGGGTGCTTCAGTGAAATCATTTGAGACCCTCATGATGGTATCGCTCATCTATAATTATTTTTGTTCAGATAAATTTATCTCCAGGTGATCAGTTATAACCTCATCCTCAAGCACCACCTACATGGTATCTGATGCTACTGTTCCAATTTCTTTCTGACTGGGTGGCACCTGTGGCTCAAGGGAGAAGGGCACCGGCCCCATATGCCGGAGGTGGTGGGTTCAAACCCAGCCCTGGGCAAAAAAAAGAAAAACCAATTTCTTTCTGACAAAGTCTCCTTACCTCTCCAGGTGAATATCTCCAGTGGAATGGGGCTCCCCAGGGCCAGTTCCCAGCTCTATTTCACATGTACCACATCTGATGCTCAGAAATCACTCACTCATCCTAAGCCTTGGAAATGTCTGAAAGGATAACACTTTTCACTCTGGAGTAATGACAGAGTTTCATCCTCAGATTTTAGCCATTGTATGCTAACTTAAGGGGATGCGGAAGCAACTTACTAAGGGGTCCTACTAAATTTTCTTCTTGAAGAGAGGAAAGTCCCCCACCATGCTCCAACATAGATTCCCAAAATAAGTTATCTGATCTTCAACTCTGGCTCATAATTTTATATACCTCTTTTATAAGCCAGAAGTGGATAATCATCTAAAAGTCCAGGTTAATTGCCACCTTTTTTGCAATTGCTGTTTATTTATTATTGGCTTCAGCCCAAGCTAAGATAACAAAAATCTCATGTTAATATCCACTGTATACCTATGTTTCTTACAAATAACAATTTTTCTTCTCAAAAAAAAATGCATACCAAAGTATATTCATTAAATCATTAAGAGTATTACTGAAAAAATGGAAAATTGAAATAATGTAAACATTCATAAGTTTGGGAGTGAAGAAATAAATTTATATGGTAGAATAGCGTTGAGCAATTTTTCTCCTACTTTTATGTCACAGTCACCTCTGTGATGGCTGGGCCCACCCTAGTGTCTCTGATTCACTGGTCTGCGGCAGCATCTGAGAGTTTGCATTTTTAAACAAGGTTTCTGGTAATACCAATTTTGCTGATTCATAGTCCACACTTTGAGAACAATTGTTATGTGGCGATTAAAATGAAAAAAAAAATTTTTTACTCAATATTGCATTAGTTATTTGGGGTCTTTTCTGGTTCCATACAAAGAGTAGAACTATCTTATCTAGATCAGTGAAAAATGACATTGGCATTTTTTAAATTTAATTATTTTTTATTAAATCATGACTTCGTATATTGATGTATTCATGGGGTTCAGGGTACTGCTTCGATATACAATGCGAAATGTTTACATTGAACTAAGTAACACATCCATCACAATTATACTCATTTCTTAACAGTTCTGAAATGTACTATTGCTTCATGCACATTAGGTGAGGTCCCCCCAGACACTGAATTGCATTTTAATGGCAATTGCATTGAATCTGTAAATGGCATTGGGTACTATAGTCATTTTAACAATCTTGATTCTGCCAATCCATGAGCATGATATGTATTTCCATCTGTTTATATCGTCTGTGATTTTTTTTTCCCTCAGTGTTTCACAATCCTCCCTATAGAAGTCTTTCACCTCCTTGGTTAAATATATTCCTGGGTATTTTATTTTCTTAGTTGCTACTGTGAAAGGTGTCTTTGATTTAATTCCCATCTTGACTATTGTTGGCACATCTGAAAGCTACTGATTTGTATACATTAATTTAGTAATCTGAGACTTTGCTCAATTTGTTTATAAATTACAGGAATCTTTTGGTTGAATCTAAATATAAGACAATAGGATCTTATGTTTAGATTCAATATAAATCTAAATTGGTGATGGTGTAAACTCTGCTTTCCCCATTAGGATATCCTTGATTTCCTTCACTTGCCTGATTGCTCCAGCTAGGACTTCCAACACCATGTTAAAGAGAAGAGGTGAAAGTGGATAAGCTGTCTGGGTTCAGGTCTAAGCAGGAACACTTTCAAATTTTCCCTGTTCAAAATGATGTTAGCTGCAGGTTTGTCATATATGGCCTTCATTATTTTGAGTTATGTCCCAATTTTGTTAAGCATTCTTATCATAAGAGGGTGCTGAATTTTGCCAAACAATTTTTCTGCATTTATTGAAATGATCATATGGTCTATCTTTTTGCATCTATTTATGTAGTGAGTTACATTTATATATTTGTGTATGTTGAATAATCCTTGCATCTCTGGGATGAAGCCCATCTGGTCATGATGAATTATTTTTTAATGTGTTCCTGAGTTTGATTTGCTAAGATTTTATTGAGAATTTTTGCATCTATATTCATTAGAAACATTGATCTGTAGTTTTCTTTATAAGGTGAGTCCTTTCCTGGCTTTGGTATCAAGACTTTGTAGAGTGAGTTGGAGAGTATTTTTTCCTTCTCACTGTTATGGAATAATGTCTACAGTATAGGTACCAGTTCTTTGCAGTTTTGATATAATTTGGGTGTGAACATATCTGGTCCAGAATTTTTTGTTGGAAGATTTTATTGCTGCTTCAGTTTTGGTGCTTAACGTTGGTCTGTTCAGGATTCTACATCTTCCTGATTGAGCCTAGGGAGATTGTGTGTTTCTAAGAATTTTTTCATTTCCTGCATATTTTCAAGTTTATGAGAATAGAGATTTTTATAGTATTCTGAGATGATAGTTGGTATTTTCATGACATCAGTAGTGATTTATCCTTCTTCATCTTTAATTGAGCTTATTAGAGTCCATTCTTTTATGTTACTGGCTAATCTAGCAAGAGGCTTATCAATTTTGTTAATCCTTTCAAAGAATCAACTTTTTGCTTCATTAATCTTCTGTACAGTTCTTTTGTTCTTGATTATATCTTTTTTCCCCAAATCCCTGAGTTTGAGATTTATTTGCTCTTCCTTTTCCAGTTCCTTTGGATAACTCATTAGATTATTGATTTGTGATCTTTCAGTCTTTTGGGTGTGGGCATATAAGGCTATGAATTTTCCTTGCAGGACTGTTTTTGCTATATCCCATAGATTTTGATAACTTGTGTCTCCATTATCATTAGTTCACCTTTATGTCCTCATTGAGAAAACTGTAATTCAGCTATTGGTTGTTTAGTTTCCATGAAATTGTGTAAGGATGAGTGCTTCTGTTAGACTTAATTTCTAATTTTATTTCACTGTGATCTGAGACATTATACACAGGATAATGTGTATTTTTTTAATTGTTGAAATGTGTCTTATGACCTAGGATATGATCTATCTTAAAGAATATTCTATGAGTTGAATGAGAATTTATAGTCAGTGGGTTTGGGGGTAGAATATTCTGTAAACAGAGCATAGACCTATGGATCAGAACAGACAGCCCAAAGATCAAACCATCCTCATAGTCCCATGTGATATTTGAGTAAGCAGACAAAAACACATTAAGGAAAAGAATCCCTATTCAATAGATAGTTCTAGGAAAACTGGATAGCCACATATAAAAGACTGAAACAGGATCTTTACCACTCACCATTCACAAAAATTAATACACAATGGATAAAAATTAAATCTAAGGCATAAAACTATAAGAATTCCAGAAGAAAATGTTGGAAAAGCTCTTATAGATACAGGTCTAGGGACAGAATTTATGAAGAAGATCCCTAAAGCAATCATAGCAACAACAAAAATAAACAAGTGGGACTCGACCACATTAAAAAATTTCTCCACTTATAAGGACACAATCAACAGAGTAAATAGACAACCTATAGAGTGGGAGAAAATACTTGCATGCTATGCATCTGATAAGGAGCTGATAACCAGAATCTACAAAGAACTCAAGCAAATCGGCAAGAAAAATAATCAAACAACCCTATTAAAAAGTGGGCAAAAGACATGAACAGAAACTTTTCAAATTAAGATAGTCTAATGGACAACAAACACATGAAAAAATGCTGAAAATCTCTTAATCATCGGGGAAATGCAAATAAAAACCACAATGAGATAATGCATAATTCCAGTGAGAGTGACACTTATCAAAAAGTCCCAAAACAGTAGATGTTGGTGTGGATACAGAGAGAAGGGAACGCTTATACACTGTTAGTGGGACTGCAAACTAGTACAACCTCTGTGGAAAGTAGTATGCAGATAACCTCAAAGAGCTAAAAACAGACCCACAGTTTGATTCAGCAATCCCACTACTAGGTATTTACCCAAAGGAAAAAAAAAGCGTTTTATAAAAGACATGTGCACTTGAATGTTTACAGCAGCACAACTCACAATTACAAAGACGTGGGAAGAACCCAGGTGCCAATCAATTCATGAGTGGATTAATAAAATGTGGTATATGTATATCATAGAGTCCAAATCTGCCGTAAAAATAAAGGATGATCTAGTATCTTTTGTAACAACCTGGATGGAGCTGGTAACTATTTTTCTAAGTGAAGTATCTTAAGAATAGAAGAACACATACCACATTTACTCAATACTAAATTGGAACTAGTCCATCAACACTTCTGTGCACACATAAAAGTAAAACTCATTGGAAATCAAGTAGGTCAGAGAGAAAAGGGAGGGTTGGGTAAATTCATAACTAATTGGTACAATGCACACATTCTGGGTGAGGGGAACAATTATAAATTTGACTTAAAATGTACAAAAGCAAATTATGTAACCAAAACATGTATACCCCCACAATATTCTGAAATTTTTTAAAAATGCAGAGCACTTCAGACAGAAATAAGATTGTAGCATTTAACAAATAATAAAGGAGGCCATAGTTTTTTGAATAATGCATGATGTTTTAAAATTTTCTTAACATATTATAGGGAACACTTTTATATGTAACATATAAAGAGCATTTTAAATAAACATAAATGCTTGGATCAGTTTAAAAAATATATGAAAAGTTTTTTTTCACTTTATATCATGTGCAAGAATCAATTTTTCACCTTTTTCCAATAAATATGATGATATCCATTACAAATTATTTTAAATGAGAAAACTAGAGCCTTATCCAGCATCATAAATAAATGTTAAAAACAATGTTGAGTCAATTAAGCAAATTATATACATATGATCTAATACCAATTAATCAAGGTTAATAACAAAATAGTAGAATACATGTATAGTATTCTGAGCACACAGATATTAGCAAAGTATAAATCACAGTCCAATATAAATCACATGCCAACTTCGTTATAGGGGCTACTGGATAGAGAAAGCAATACAGATTGGGGATAAGTCGAGAAATATCTAAAGCCCACATGGCAAAGGTCCCGATTTGCTGATACAGGTACAAAGGAGTTTGTTACATTCCTTCTTTGTGGTTTTCTCTATATTTGAAATGTGTCACTAAAAATACATAAATTTTTCACAGGAGAACTAAGGAAGCTAATACATAAAATCTATATACTGTATGTTGACAGAAAATATTATTACATTTTATAAAACAAATATAGATCATGTGGAATCTTAACCATTTTGAAAGTAAAATCAGTAAAATAGCCCTAACTGATAGTTTCTTGATTATTGAAATATTAGAACAAAATAATGATAATATCACCCTTACTAATAGTAGTGATATTTATTTGAATTAGTTATTCTTCTGAAGCAATTTCATAGAGATCGGGGACGAAAGCAGGAGTCGTTTGCAGGTTCCTTAAATTATTCCCCTTAATCGTCAATTGAGAGACTCTGAAACAGACAATCCAAATCTGAAATCACTGACACATACTTGACACACACATACTTTGTCTGCATTATAATTGGCGGAAGAACTGCATGTTATAGATTTCCAGGTATATCAGTTGCAAATAGAATTTTTCAGTTTAAAAGATTTGCTATATTCCTGCCTTAATATTGTGGATGGTGGGAAGGAAGGAAATCAAGTCTCTGAAGAGATTAGTAAATCTGCAAATGTTATGAATCACACTAAAGTTCTTAATATTTCTTTAGAAGAGATTAAATATACAAACTTCTTTCTGACTACATAGCTGGTATTTTAGGAGACTAATTTAGATTAGTCCAATGACTGTTGTGACTCACTACTGTGATGCTAAAATACACGTTCTGTTATTTATAGTCCTTTTACAGTATGAATAAGAATGTATTAATTTTCTCAACTAGACTTGTGTCTGTTGCATCATGCCAATCTAGTTTGAGAATACAATTTAGCAAACAGCTAGAGGGTGGAAAAATCAATGGTTCACCACAATTTGCTTAGTCATTACTACTAAACAATTTGTTTACTGGCATCTAGGAGACCTAGTCAATTAGAGATTTTTCAAAGTGAAGGATCTATTTTTCCCACAGAAAAGAAAAAAGTCTTATTAGACGTGGCCTCTTAATTAAAAGATACTAAGTGCCAATTCCTTCTGAAGCAATAATCTTCATTTAAAAAATCTTTATTAAGAAATGAGTTTTTACTGAGTTCAGCTATTCATAATAAAAATCACTGTTAACTTCAATAATGACTGTTTACCCCCATATTACACTCTAAATCAATGGTACTCATTTGTTTTAAATAGCTATGGCACTGCTGGAAACATTCATCAGCTGGACTTCTTGAGTGTTATTCACTATTAATTATTACTCCCCCTACCCTTTTTCCATCCAGAAACTAGTGGGACGTTTTTGCTGCTTTTACATTTCATAGCAACATTCTAACTCAGCAGCAGAAAGAGAGGCAGATCCACAATGGACTATTTAATTCAAACAGGGGATGGAAGTGGGAGGGGAGTTTGGATTGAAAGTAAAAATGTGAAATGCTTCAATTGATTGTGTGTTTAACAACTCTGTTAATTAAGATCAGACTATTTCTATGAATTCATTTCCTCATTGCAAGTGGCAGAAATACTATCAGACAGAAACTGGTGTAAATCTCATGCAAATGATTTTTATTGAACATGTACTGCTTACATTTTAGGGACTGTATTCTACCTAAATAATGCAGGAGCATGTGATGCCTGCCAAATCCCACACAATGTTGAAACCCCAGTTAGTGTTTTATCTTTAAAGAGAGAGCTCTGCATCCTTTTGGCAGCTGATGAGTTCAGATAGAAAACATGCCAGGAGTGTGGACCAATGCATTATCACACGCACCCCCCTACCGCATAACTGTGCCGCGTCATATGCCATAACATTGGCAAGCGGAGCCCAGAGCTCTTAAAGAACAAGAAGAAGCTCATAAATAATGGTTGAATCACACAAGGGATAATTAAATGAGACAACTGAATGCCAATGGACTCCCCAGCGGAAAATGCTCCTCACTAAGGATCATTCCTGCCGCTGCTTTATTTTTTTCTTCTTTCTCAGTTTTAGTTCTGACTAGCAGTTCATTACTGCAAATACTTTTCAAATGGGAGTGTTTAAAAAAAATTGTCAAACTCTGAAAAACATTTTGAGACATTTTTATATTTAGGAACCTTTCTCCAATCTATATAAACATATAAAGCTATTCTTACTTTTTAAATTGTTTAGCTTTCACCTTGCCACTTAAAGACAGTATACCTGTTTCACAAACCAACTACAGATAATGCGCCTGAAAAGCAAAAGGAGAAAATTCCATAATGTGCAAAATCTCGCTGAATTGTGCATCCTACAACGTGAGTGGAATTCATTCATTCTTTTCATTTAGGATAAATACGCATCAATGTTATAGCTGCCTCCTCATTCTTAAAAAATGAGATTCACAATGAATTTCAATGTGTCTCCACCAACCTCCTCCGAATTCTTTTTCAGAAATGCTTAATGTTTCTGGCTTGACAGCTTTGTGCTCAAGGTTGACAGGATATTTTTAGTATCCCAAGTATTTTAAAGGCTCAAAAAAAAAAATCTAGCTCTGGTTTGCTTGTTTATGAAATACATTTAGCAGACAATTACAGTTCATTTAATATGCATTCATTGCTGCCTAAGAAAAAGATGCCTTCAGCTTTTTTTGGCAAAACGAAGAGAAATATGTATTTTCTCACACTGAGGCCACTCATAATGGGACATACTCACCGATGACTGAAGAGTGTGCAAGTGAAACAATAAAAGGAAAGGGGTACAGATGGAGGAAAATCTAGCTCCAATCTACTTCTTGATCAAGGAAAGAACAAAAAGCCTGGGGTCCTCATCCTGTCCCATTTTAATTCAATAGCAACAAAGTAATCCCATGTAGTGGTGCAAAACGGCACCTTGATTTCAGGCAGGCTTCTGAAAAGTTAAGTAAAAATCTATACTGTCACTTTAGGCAGCCATCAAATATTTATTTAGCACCTACAATGTGCCAGGCCCTGTGGTCAGTTCTGGAGCTAGAAATGTAAATAGAACAAAGCTGACCACTGTTCGTTTGGTGATTACTCTCCAGCAAGGAAGACAGAGACAAAGAAATAATAAAAAGAGTGATGATATCCTTGGCCCAACAGGATATCACTTATGCATTATTCCAGCCTGAAACGCAGAACATAAATTAACTAGGATGATACATCAGACAAGATCAAACTTAAAAACGATCTCTTTAAAAGAAAAAGGGGACCTCGGTTTTCAAAAATATCAATTGCTTGGGAAATAGAATGGTGGTTATCTTTTGAGACCTTTTTGAGATTAAAAAAATAGCTAAATTATCCTAGGCCCTAGATTATATCCTGTACTATTTTTTAAGTGCTGTACAAGGACATTAGTGGGTGAATTAACAAAAATGGTATATAGATGGTTATTAGATAAAAGTAATATAGAAATGTTAAATTTATATTAACATTAAAATTGACAATTTTACCATGGTTATAAAAGAGAATATCTCTCTTCTTAGAACTACATATTGAGGTATTCAGGAATAAAATGTGATGATAAATATAACTTACATACACATGGTTCAGAAAAATAATATCATGAGAGTATATGCCCCAGAGGGGTGGGATGGAACACAGAGGGTAGAGCTAATGAGGCAAAGATACTACAAAATATTTACAATAGATGAATTTGAGTCAAAGATGTTCTATTTACTATTCTTGAAACTTCTCTATACGTTTGAAATTAAAAATATAAAAGAAGTTACAAAAAAGATTATTTGATGCAAAGGAGTTGTGCAGTGTGTTATGAGACCCGTGGGTGAGGGTATGACCTGGTCTGTAAGGGGGCTGCCTCAGAAGGTGACACTTCAGATGATGCCTGAAAGATAAAGAGAAGGTTAGAGTGAAGTGAGGAACGTGTGGTGTTGGGAAATCAGGTGAGGCACACACATGTATAAAGGCCTTGAGGCAACTGAGCACTCAGACCAGGGAAATCTAATATAGCTAATGCCCAGAGGTGGCACAGAAAATGGGCTTCAAGGAAAATGGAAGTGGAGGCAGAGGGCTAATCACATAGCCCTCACATAAGGTCTCATACACCAAATCACAAGATTTGCGAAGTCTGGAACAGCATGATAAACAGTGCAATGCCATTCAAGACAAAGAAAAGAAACAAAACAATTCTTTTGGCCTAATAAAGAAGAGACAAGTGAAATATCTGCAAAGGGTAAAGGTTTGACTTTCATTGAATCCAATCCAAGAACCTAAGGGGTGAGGGCTCTCACATACACTATTCCTCCTTTCTCGGGATTCAAAGGACTCAATTCTATTCCCACCTAATCTGTCAGTGAAAGCTAAAGTAAGAGCCCCCAGGTTGGAGACGGTAGGAAGGATCATCTGAGGAAAGGATGCTAATGCAAGTGATGACAGCCAGCGGGCTGAGGAAGGGATCAGGAAAAAGTTACAGAAAGGATGTTCTCAGCAAACCTCCACAGGATGCCCCCAGAGAATGGAGGTTTAAAATCGAAAGCCTCAAGCCCTGGGATTTTACTTAGAGAAAAGTCAAAGAGAATAAAGAAGGCCTCCCTGAATTTCTGTGCTATATTTGCATTTGACTCCACCTCTTGAAGTTGTAGTGAATAGCCAAAACCCTCCTTAGTGTTCCCATATGTTTCCCTTCCTAGAATTAAAACCTCGCTGTGTGTCATGTTTTTCTTCCATAACAGGATGTTTGAAATTACAAATATTTTACAAACATATCTTGACCCCACATGGCAAGGCATGGTGGTGGGAGCTTGGGAAATGAGGGGGAAATTGATATCTGAGAAATAAATTAGAAGACTGCTGAATTATTCAGATGACAACTACCCATAGATGTCTCAGTTATACCTATGCAGTGATGACATTTCATAGTGATATATTCATCTTAGCCATTTAATTATTTTGAAGACACATCTGTTTTTATATTTTGAATTTTATTAAAATAAGAGACACTTATTAATTAACAACCTAACCTCTTGGAATTTAAGACTGCAACAAATTTATCTGTATACTATGTTATAAGGGTAATCTAGCTACCAAAAGCATTCTGTTCACTAGAGTTCTACCCCTAACTACAACGAAATGAATAGCCTAAGCTATCTGTACAGTTGTGTAATCAGCCACAGAGGCTCTGAGGACCTACTTAGCCCATATTTCACTTCCCCTGAAGGTTGCACAAGGTACTTCAAGGTGAAGAAGATAGAACGGAACTGCTAGGAACTGAGATAAGCCTTATATCTTTTAAATATGGTATATATTCCACAAGGTACTGACTCTGGATTAAGCTCATAAAACTCAAAATGTGTGCTAAGTTGACTGTGTCTTTTTATGATTTTTAATAGACTTAATAAAGTGTTTCATGTATTTATTTGTGTATGGTAGAAAACCAAATTTTTTTTTTTTTTTGAGACACAGTCTCACTTTGTCTTTGCTGGTAGAGTGCTGTGGTGTCACAGCTCACAGCAACCTCAAACTCTTGGGCTCAAGCAATTCTCTTCCCTCTGCCTCCCAAGTAGCTGGGACTACAGGCACCTGCCACAATGCCTGGCTATTTTTTTTTTTTAAGAGACAGGGTCTTGCTCTTGCTCAGGCTGGTCTGGAACCCGTGACCTCAGGGAATCTACCCACCTCGGCCTCCCAGAGCACTGGGATTACCGGCAGGAGCCACCATGCCCAGCCGAAAATCAGTTTTTAATGGTAAGTTTTCATTCATAAAACCAAAGAAACAGTACCCATTTTTGAAGTCAAACTTAATACATAAGTTGTAAATAAATATAAGTTCCCTAAGGCCTCAAAAGTTGAATCTATGAACTTAGACTTTCTACAGCTTTTTCATATAAAGTGTGAAATATGAGCGTAACTGGGAAACAATTCTATATATGATTCTCTGGTCTCATACACTTATTGATAATTAACATGGGGAACTGAAACAAACACATAAATTATCACAGAATCTACATCATGTGTATAATTTGCCCAATAGTTGTTTACCCCTAAAGTATAATCACCAATGCATTAAATAAGAATAACCAGGTCAAAATCTGCATCTAGAAGTCAAGAGATTTTCTCTAAGAAACTTAAAATGACCTGAAAATTGTTTAATTCATCCTCACAACTTGCCTTTGAGATAGAGAATAAGCATGATAACTTTGATTGAAAGGAAAAAAGTTACAATGTGATAGAAAAATTTTTGGAACAGGGTAGCAGGGCAGGCATTATCTGAACAAAGCATAAAACCCAGTTCTATGTATTTATTTTCCTCTGCAATTTCTACGCATTGAACTTTGGTAACATTCACGTGAAGTGTCATTCTCCGAGTCAGAACTTCTGCCCTTGTCTCTCGCCACATCCCTTCACTAGAAGGCTCAGGCTTCCTTCCTCGAGTCCACTCCCAGCCACCAGCCTGTCTTCCTTTCTGTTAGTTACAAGGGAAACTCTTGAGCTACTCCATCATTCTCTTCAGGAAAGCTTGCTCTATCCTGAGAGTAAAGCTCTACCTGGTGTGACTCAGACAACCTGAAGCTGGTCACCACCTCGAGGCCAGGTACAAGGGGCTCGCCTGCTGGAGCTCCCACTACATTCATTGATGAGGATCTGCATTTTGAGAAAAATCCAATTTGTATAATTAATACAATGTGTTGGTTCATGTAACTCAGTATTTTGCAGGACAGCTGGCTTCACTTAAATACCAACTAAGAGCTGCTTCTCTGTCTCTCTGCTATGCATTCTATGGCTTTGCCTTCACCATCAGATTGCATAGACTATTCCCATAGTTCAGGAATCTCATCGCCGGGTCCAGACTTTACACCAGACTGTTACATGAGCTTGCTAGGGCTGCCAGAGAAAAATATAACAGACCCGGTACTGAAACAACAGATATTTATTTCCTCACAGTTCTGGAAGCCAGAAGTCCAAGATCAAGGTGCCTGCGGGGTTGATTTTGTCCTAAGGCCTCTCTCCTTGGCTTATAGAAATACATGTTCTCCCCGGGTCTTCTTCTGCTCTTTTCTTCTTGGATGCCTATGTCTTAAACTATTTTCTTTTCTGTTGTCTTTGCCTGTCTACAATTTGGGATTTTATTTCCCTCTAAGTAGCAAAAATTATTTTCACCAAAAAAAAAAAAAAAGAAAGAAAGAAATGAAAGCTACACAAAAAGCATTTTTATAGTTATGGTATTTTTATTGATATATAATAGTTGTACATATTTGGGGGGTATAAGTGATATTTTGATGTTTGTATACAATGTGTAATAATCAAAGGACCGTCCATCCCCTCAAACATTATTCTTTGAACTTTAATTCTTCTTTTCTAGCTATTTGGAAATATACAATAAATTATTAACTATAGTCTCCTTACTATACTATTGAATACTAAAACTTATTCCTTCTATTTAACTTTATTTTCATAGCCTTAACTCTTTTTATCTCCCTTCCTTCCTCTCAATCCTTCCCAGAATCTACTCTGTATCTCCAAAAGATTCGCTTTTTTAGTCCCCACGTGAGTAACAGCATGCATATTTGTCCTTCTATGCCCAGTTTATTTCACTTAATATAATATAAAAATCTCCACTTAATCCATGTTACTGCAAATGACAGGATTTCATTTTTTTATGGATGAACATTCCATTGTGTTTCTCTACCACATTTTGTTTATCCGTTTAGCCATTGAAAAGCACAGGTTGATTCTACACTTGGACTATTGTGAATAGCGCTTCAATAAACATGGGAGCCCTGGTGTCTCTTTAATATGCTGATTCCCTGTCTTCTGAATACATATCCAGCAGTGGGATTGTTGGATTATATAGTAGATCTGTTTATAGTTCTTTAATGAACCTTCATACTGTTTTCCTTAGTGTCTATATGTTACCATCCCACCCTCCCTCAATTTTGTACAAGCCTTTCCCGTTCTCTGCAACCTCATCAGTAACCACTATTTTTTGCCTCTTGGATAACAGTCATTTTAACATGGGTGAGATGCTATTTCATTACAATGTTAACTTGCATTTCCCTGATGATTAGTGATGTTGAGCATTTCTTCATACATTTGTTGGCCATTTGTATATCTTCTTTTGAGAAATGTCTATTCAGGTCTTTTGCCCATATTTTTAAATGGATTGTTCAGGTTTTTGCTATTGAGTTGTTTGAGCTCCTTATACATACTGGTTATTAATCCATTGTCAGATGAATAGTTTGAAAAAATTTGCTCCCATTCTGTAGACTGTCTCTTCACTATTTGGTTGTTTCCTCTGCTGAGCAAAAGGTTTTTAGGTTGATTTAATTCCTTTTGTCTATATTTGCTTTAGCTGCTTTTCCTTTTGAGGTCTTACCCAAAAAATCTCTGCCCAGACTAATGTCCTACAGCATTTCCTCAATATTTTCTTCTAGTAGTTTTACAGTTTTGAGTCTTAGTCTAAGTCTTTAATCCATTTTGAATGTATTTTTCTGTATGGGGAGAAATCGGAATTTAGTTCTATTCATCTGCATATGGACATTCAGTTTTCCAAGCAACATTCATTAAAGAGACTATCCTTTCCCCAATGTATGTTTTTGGCATTGTCAAAAATGAGTTAACTGTAAATGTATGGATTTATTTATGGATTCTCTATTCTGTTCCCTGTCTGCTTTTATCCCAATACTATGCTAGTTGAATACTATAGCTTTGTAGCATTATCAGGTAGTATAATGCATCAAGCTTTGTTCTTTTTGCTCAGAATTGTTTTAGCTATTTGGTTCTATACAAATTTCAGAATTAGTTTTTCTATTTCTGTGAAGAATTTCATTGGTATTTTGGTGGGGATTATACTGAATCTGTAGATTTAAGTAGTATAGACATTTAACAATATTAATTCTTCTAATCAGTGAGCATGAACTATCTTTCCAATTTTTGTGTGTCGTCGTTACTTTTTTTTCAACAGTATTTCATAGGATTTTCTTAGAGATATACTTCTTTAGTTAAACATATTCATAGGGATTCTTTGGTAGCTATTGCAAATGCAATTTGCTTTCTTGATTCCTTTCTCAGATTGATTGCTGTTAGTATAAAGAAACACTACTTATTTTTGTTATGTTGATTTTGTATTTCTCAACTTTTAGAATGTTTAGGTTTTTCTAAATATAAGATCATGTCGTCTGCAAACAAGGATAATTTGACTTCTTTCTTTCCAGTTTGGATGTCCTTTATTTTTTTCTCTTGACATATTGTCCTGACTAGTTCTCCCAGAACTATGTTTTTATTCAACATAAAATGAATCTGGAGCAGTGAAAACGGACATCTTCTTCTTGTTTCAGATCTTAGTGGAAAGGTTTTTGACTTTTCTTCATTCACTATTATATGATTTTTCATATCTGGCCTTTATCACTTTGAGATATATTCCTTCCATCCACAGTTTCTTGAGAGGACTAATTAACCTCTTTTTATAAGGATGCGGTCATATTAGATTAAGACCCACCCTAATGACCTCCTTTAATATCAATTACCTTTTTAAAGTCTCTTTCTCCAAATACCCTATATAGTCAAAATATAAGGTACTCTGTGTTTAGACTTCCACCGTATGAATTTTTAAGGCACACAATTCAGCCCAGAACAGTGGTACTTGATAGGTGGTCAGTTAAATGATTAAAACATATATAAAGCTTCTAAGAAAGAGTGATCACTGGTAATTTCTGTGAAAAAGGGTTTCACTTTTGCAAAGTCTGAGCAAATTTGTTATCAATGACCTCATCAGAATTTGGGGGCAAGTCATGTGCCCATTCATGACTCTGATCATGGCCAGAGAGGAAAAATTAGATGATCATCTTGGCCCATCCTTAGAACTGAGAGAAGCTCCAAATCACATGGAGAATGGTGGTTTTCCAAAGGAAATCTGGAATATTGGTAATGTGAGAAATACTACACAACTCTAAATAGAACATATATACTGCATTAACTCATTATAAAAAGTGGCAAAATCCATCAAGTAATAGAAATAGAATATCACTGTATTGCATCCATCATAATCATTACTGACTTAGGCGGGAAAAACAATAGGTATAGAAATGCTGAGTCATAAGCTATCCACTGTGTCATTGTATCACTTTGGAGACTACACATTAATCACATGGAAAAGTCTAGCAGATACCACCTTAACCCAATGGGATCATCGGTGAGATGCAAAACTCACAATATTACCTATATGGTACTTCTACAAAAAGAAAAATGTTTGATAAATAAGAGGTATTTTTCAAAATGAAAACTCAGATGTTTTCAAAAATGCAAATATCATGACAGGCACAGAAAGACTGGAAAATCCTTGAACTTTTCTTCTCCATTAACATGAGACAAATATAAAATATGAAGTGTCTGTCACAGTTAAAATGTGCACTGCTTTTACCATAGGGAGAGAGGGAAATTAGAAGAACCTGTTTGTAACCTTCTCAACAAAAAGCAATATTCCTTTATGCAAAGGAAACCGTGGAAATAATGGAAATTGAGGTATACCATAAAAATATATCTAGGGTATTTTTTAAAATAATAAAGCCTAGCAACATTTATCCTACCTTCTTTTTTTTTTTCTTTTTGTATTTTGTTCTTTTCCTCCCCCATAAAAAAATAAAAATCTCTTTTTTTATGTTATTTTTTTCTTTAAGCAATAATGTCTCCTTTGGGATTTCATAAGAAACCTTTTCTATTTCCATAAGAAAATAACCAAGAGGAAAAAAACTTAAACTGACAGAGAGGTTCAGATTATATTTAAGGAAGAACTAGCAGATTGTCGGCAAATCTAAGAAGTCTTATTTCCTATACTTCTTTAAAAAAAATATAATAGCTATCTTCCTGTATATGGTTTAAGCATGACTTTATGGAAGGTGAAGGATACGACTTTAATTAAATAGTTTCTTACTCACATTGAAAATTCACAAATTTATGATAGTTTATAAGCATGAAGATACTGAGATGCTTCTTGAAGGTGAATAGATGATTTGGTTTTAAGACATTTAAAGAATAGAGACTCAAAACTGTATCTAAGCTCTGTAAAAGACAATATCCACTCATATTGACTTCTAGTTTTGTTTTATATCCAGATTGATAACCTAACTCACTTACTTTCTTACAGATGAACTTATTATAAGTCCACATTTACATTGCAGCTCCATAACGGAGAAGGAACATAATTCTCTTCAAGAGTTTTCAGGGGTTTTTTGTAGCAATCCAGCCACTTTTTATTCACTGTTTCTTTCATGAATCTACATTTACCTTTTTTCTCATTATTATATGAAGAAATGACAGCAATTTATCCAGGCAATCGCCATTATGTCTTATCTCTATTTTTTTAAAGTCACATATTTGTTAATTTGCTCAATTCTTCAAAAGCAGTTGTTTTGGTAATGGATAAAATATTCTAAACCAAGTCAAAACTTTGTGTCTTAAAACAAAAACACTTTTCTACTATTTCTCACAATTTTGCAATGTGAGCTGAGCTAAGATGGGTAGCCCTTCTGTTTTGTGTGGTATCAGCTGAGGATATGTGCCATTCTGCTCAACTAGGCCGAATAGTCCAAGATAATCCATCCACATGGCTAGCAGACCGTGCTGCTTACGGACTGAAATACCAGGTAAGGCTGTTGACTGATGTACAACCATTCTCCTCCATGTAGCCTCTCCACATAGCTTGGGTTCACACTATGATAGCTGGCTACAAGAATTTCTTAAATCCAGACTTGAATGTTATACAACATCATTCTGCCACATTCTATTAGTCAAACCAAGTCATGGGGACAACCTAAATTAGAGGAACAAAAATTATATTTCTTACATAATATAGTGTTATAGTGTTATGGTATTCATGGTACTTAATAAGTGTTATAGTATTTATTTACTATAAAACACATAACAATTACATATAAGCGATCAGAAGGAAGGTAAGTGTAGTTAAAGCATATTATGGTCCTTTCATCCTATGCTAGCTCAAGAAGAAAAGCTGAAAATCAGTAATCTAAGCATCCATCTCATAAAGTTCTTAAAAATCAGTCAAGTATTACCAAAATAAGTAGAAAGAAAAAAATAATAAAGGACAGAGAAAGAAATTTAAAAACAAAACTAAAATATAAATGATCAATGATGTAAAAGCTGGCTCATTGAAAAGAGGATTTTTTAAAAGGTGGCATCAACAACCAAGATCAAAAATGAAAAAAGTGCCAAGTTACAGCTATTAATGGGATTACAGTGATGGTAAGACAATGTTAGTTGTAGTATCTTTCTGTCAATATATTTTAAAACAGATGAAAGGACACATTCATAAGGCCAAATAGATATAAGGACAACATATCAAAATTGACTCCCCAAAATAGCCTATGAACATTTGTAAGGATGCTTAACATTACTAGTCATTAGGGAAATGCAAATTAAAGCCATACAAAGGCGATAGTTCACACCCACCAGAAGAGTTAAAGTTGAGAAGTCTGAAAACGCCACGTGTTATTAAGGAGAAGCACTGGGAGGTATCATAAAATGCTGATAGCAATTAAATTGATACAACCACTTAGAAAATTGTTTGGTAATATACACTAAGGTTAAACGTAACATAACTGATGTCTAACTATTCCACTCCTAAAATATACGCGCACGTTAAACTAAATGAACAGGAGGCCACTAGCCTGAGGCTGTCTCCAGACTTCACGTTCCTATATAACAAAGCAAGACCTAACTTAATGCATAAACAAACTGAAACCTAACTTAGTAGTATATTTTCTAACAAATAGCCATGTTTCAGCCAGTTAGGAACATCCCAGCTTCAGCCAATTACAGGCAGCCCCCTAATCCCCTAATATGGTTGTTAAAAAAATGCCTCATCACAGCATGCCTAAAAAAGGCAATGCTCAGCTGTAGACAGTCAGGTCGTCAGGTCCTTTCTCAACTTGTTTCCATGGTCAGCCTGTAGACGCTCCCTGCGCTTGCCTGCTTGGCAGAGCTGCCTGAACCTCTTCTGCTCTGAGTGTTTCCCGATTCATGAATTGTTCTTTGCTCAACAAACTCTGTTAATTTTACTTTATTTTATTTTGTCCATTCCTTACAGACATCTTACACATTTAAAAACGTTGTTTGACTGTGTTAAATTTAATTTGTCCAAGTTTTCTTTTAACAGTTTTGCATTAGATGGAGATTCAAAGGGTTCTTTCAGCAATCCCCAGGAATAGTGAGTGACCAAGTAAAGGCGCCCATTATCCTCATTGCCCTCGTGCATCAACTGAAGGCCAGAAATCATTCTCTTGAAAATTTGAGGTCTATATATTTGCTTTTGAGCTCTCCAACTTTATTTGAGCAATTATTTCACTTGGGCTGGGCCCAAAATTGGATTTATTTGATCTGAAAAATAACTAGGTTGGGTCCAATTAAAGGCCTCAGGTATGTACCTTGTGAAAACAGATTCCTCCATATCTAATGAGTCTAGAACTTCAGGAGTCTGGCACTCTACTTTCTGAGACCTTAGCTAATTATATGTATAATGATTCATTGGCCTGGAAACTGCGTATTTTGAACAAAATGGATTAGAAAGACAACTTAAAATTGCTTTGGCCACAATGGGGAAGTTTTAACTTCAGGAGTGCCTTAGAAAAGAAATAGTGCAAAACTTCTCAAATACAATGCAAAGTATCTTTGCTTAGCATGCAAAAGCTTCTAGAAAACTAAATGAATCAAAAGTTGCCTCTCTAAAATACCACTGTGAAAGTCAAATGAGGAATCTTAGAAGAATTTTTCACAAATATTAGTAAAAAGCGTTAGCACACTGGGTGAGTAATCTCATTCCATCAACCAGATAAAAAAACTTGGATTGGGTGGTGCCTGTGGCTCAAAGGAGTAGGGTGCTGGCCCCATATGCCAGAGGCGGTGGGTTCACACCTAGCCCCAGCCAAAAACTGCAAAAAAAAAAAAAAAAACTTGGATTCAGATATGTTTTAATAAATTAGTAAGCTTTGCATTATTATATCTGGCACATGGCTAAAACTTTCTAATAAAAGCTGTTAGATCTACTTTTATCCACATGTTCATTTTTTGTTGTTGTTGTTTTGTTTTGGGTTTTTTTTTTTAGCTGGGGCTGGGTTTGAACCCACAATCTCTACTCCTTTGAGCCACAGGTACTACCCTATCCACATGTTTAAATATGTGTGTATATACACATATGTATACATATATATGTGTGATATTTTTTGATCTCCAGGTGTCATTAACAAAACTTATTTATAAAAGACTTCTACTTAATTGGTTTGAAGAAAAATAAGCACTTATAGAAATTAAATTCTCCTTAAACTCTTAGAAAAGTAGAAGCTAACCCAAAATGCTTTTTGAGTTCACATGATCTGGAATAATCTTTGGAAAACAAAAATTAAAATTTGCCAGTCTGATTCAAATACGTATGTCTTCAGAGTTCTCAATATTAGATACAATACGGATGCACAACTTTTTCTACTGAAGTTTACTGGTAAAGTAATCTCATAATAATCTCATTTCTCTATATTATAAAATCTATCAGCAAAAAATTCCTTAAGAGTAAAACTCAATTCAGTTCAAGTTGGGAGGAGGGGGAACGAAAAGAGGGGATGAAGGGTAAAAGGGTGTGGTCTTGGGTGCTCCTACTTAATGGGCACAATGTAGGGGTGCATGGCACACCTTTTGGGTTCAGGACACAACTGTAAGAGAGACTCTACCTATTAAATTCAAATATTGTTTCCTGGCTGTTTGTACCCTCACATTAACCTGAAATTAAAAAGAAAAAAAACTTAAAACTATGGCTAGCTATTTAATGTCTCAATTTCATGAGCAATCCAAGTATAATTGCTAAAAACAAGTGAACTGAATAAGTGAAAGATAACAATTCTCATGTAAAAAATTTCCTCCATATAGCAGAAGGTTTTAACATTCTTATCAAGGATGGAAAGGTGAAGCTGAGGAAAATCTATACCGACAACAATTCTTAGGCCTAGCTAATAAGACCAAGACAACGGAGATAAACTATTGCTTCCCATGGAGTTTCTTATTACAGAGAGACTAAAGATAGTTGGGTTTGGTACTAAACATATCCTGTGCCACATTGAAAATTATACTGTGAAGGAAGCAGATGCATCTAGAATTAATTATAAAATAGTGTTAAATTGCAGAATGTTGGTACCGTGATAGGCAGTTTGAAATTGCTTGCCTCTTAATTTTCACTAGAAATTAAGGTTATTAAGAGTTAAGAATTCTAATTAACATATGCAACTAAAATTCATAGAAATAACAAGGGAAACACTGTGGTTTGGGGAAAACATAAAGTTTGAGGACGTAGTTTATTCTGTTAAAATAAAAAGAAATGATTTTTTTGTTAAAATAGAATGACTGTCTGTTCCACAATGAGGAAAAGGAAAAGGCTGGGACAAAAAAATGAATGGATATAAGAATATTGCAGAAGGTTTTTATGAGGTAAACTGAGGGAAAAAAATGTATGTGATCAAGCCAGCAACTATTTGAAGGGAATTATTTACATTTTTCAAAACTAAAACTTAATATAAAAGGTACACTGACGCAAAACTAGAATTTAGTCCTCTTTGTTTAAATAACAAGGTTTTCCTGGAGTCTGCTCTTAAAAAGAAATTGTGAAAGGTTTTTCTTCACCTGTTAAGTAGTTGGCCTATAAAACAAAGAATCTGTATTTATCAATTTATGTATAATTTCCTGTGTTTCATATCATCTTTATTAAGTTTTTGATTACTTATGAAAACTAGTCTTCTCTATTAAAAGATCTAAGGTTTTTCTACAACTATATGACACTCTACATTCACTTTTTAGGTCTTCTAATTATTACTCTAGTTCAATTAATAAACGTTGCTTTATAGTGACCTATGATCCTATTTTAATGGTGTCATGAATCTTTTGGCATTTTTGACAACGTCCCCAAATCAAATTATAAATTGATATTTTTAACCTCAACTAACTTTGGAAGCTTTCTGATGGGCCTCTGAAATATCTCAAAAGAATTATTTTTCTCTCCTTACAAAAAGGAAAATGTAAACTAATTAGGCTTACTTGATATGTTAAATTGCCTAGAAAGCATTGGCAAGTAATAAGTGATTCTGAACATTCTTTGTGTCATACACAGATAGTTCGTTGTTTCCTCAAAGCTATTATAAGCATCTACAAACCTAAAGTATTTTGTCTTTGAAAAGATCCATGGAAAAAGCTCTGACAAGTACAGATTTCTTATAACTTTAAAATCAAACCATTAGACTGGGTAATGAATTCCTACAAATCTAATGAAGGAACTGGTTTATAAAATCACTAACCTAACATCAAGCAGGATATGGATTAAAGAATACCAAGGAAATGGCTTGGCAAGCTTTCATGCTAAGTCAGAGTATACTATTAGAATGAACTTCAGGAAACTACTATTTGAATGAATGATTAACTACTATTTAACAGTGCTATGCACCTTATTTGAAAAGAAACAAAATTGATATCTAAAAAGATATAAATGTAATGTTAAGCATAGATTTATAAAATACCTGCATGACTACTTTATTCTTTCTGTGTCTGCAAAGCTTTCATTATTAAAAATTATGCATTCCATGGCTCATTATGGCATAGATAAAAATGACACAAAATATGGGGAAAACGATGTATTGATTGTTCTAAAATTGTTTAAATGGTTTATAATCAATGTTTGTTTGGTATGTCATCCTGGCAAGCCAATGTAATATGTCAGGTGTTACATTTCCACTACCTGCTGGATCATTTGATACTTACAGATGGATCGCATTGAATTTCCACCCTCAATGTGAAATCAACATATTCTTGTAATAGTCTGTGTGCTCTCTGATTGGTAAAAGTTTTCCCATGCAGAAAGGCTATAAAAGCAACTAAAGGATTATTAGAAAAAAATGTTTCGTATTTTGAAAACTGCTGAGAGTATATTTTAATGTTCTCACCAGAAAAAAAAAATGTTCAATACAGTAGTCTCCCCATATCCATGAAGGATACAGATACCCTCTAATACCTTCCAAGGATACCTGGAACCATAGATAGTACCAAACCCTGTATACACTACATTCTTCCCATACACACGTACCTATGATAAGGTTAGAGTTATGAATCAGGCATAGTAAGAGATTAATAACAATAATAATAAAATAGAATAATTATAACAATGCACTATAATGAAAGTTATATGAATTCATATAACTCTCACAATACCTTATTATATTGGACTCACTCTTCTTCATCTTGCAATGATGTGCTATTACAAAATGCCTACATAATGAGATGCCATGAGGTAAAAGACCCTGGCATTGTGACATATATGGAAAATTCCAGAAATAAACATTTCATTCATTTTAAATTGCACATAATTCTGAGTAGCCATGATGGAGACCATCACGTTCCATCCTGCCCAATGGCCATTAGTCACTTAATAGTAGCTGTCTTGGTCATCAGATTGATTGCCACAAGCACCACTCAGAGTGCTTGTGTTCAAGGAACCTTTAGTTCATTTGATAAAAGCCCCAAAATGCACATAGTGAGGTAACTCATACTGCTTTTGACCCAGGTGACTGAAACCACAGAAAGCCAAACTACTGTTAAGGAGAGACTACTGTAAGTGAGTTAATTTAGCCATTCCGCAATGAATACATATTTCATAATGGCATATTATGTATAATAAATATGTACAATTTATATTTGTCAATTAAAAATAAATAAATAAATTAGGGGAAAATGTGTTTCCTTTGTGAGGCAATCTGGACAAATCTTCAATAATAAAGTTACTTATTTCACTGAGCAAGTTATAAAGCAGCTAAATTACGTATTAAAACACAGTAACATTACCTTTGCCCCTATGATATTCAGTCTTTGGAGAAAATTTTAAAAAGACAAGTAGCATTTTAAAACTGAACTTGGCAAACTTAACCAAATAAACTGAATTGCTTTGTGAAAAGTATTATCATTGGCCTGGATGAAAATTATGTCCATCTATACTGGAAAATACAAGTTAACCCCTTACGAACTAGTTACTGGGAGACCTATGCCCTTAATAATAGAATCTAATGTATCTCCTGCTCTTACAAACTCTGACATGACTCAGTGTGGTAAACTTTAATGCATTATGCCAAAGTATATTTTCACCAGGTAAAAGAAGCCTTCAATGACTCACAGAAGACAACCAGAACTTTCAAACTCGAGGAAATGGAGATTGAATCTCTTAGAAATGATGCCAAAGAGACATTGCCCTTAAAGACTGTTGGCCACATCATACCATATTCTCACCACTCACTCAGCCTGCATCAGAACTGCAGTTCCATGAACCTTGGGTTGACATCTCTCAAGTTAAAAAGGCCCCTCCAGATCTGAGAGGGGCCAGCTGCTGGAGACCTCAACTGACCAGGGAGGTTTCTCCCCAGAAGTCAATGACACCCTAGATGTGGAAAGCTTTCCCAAGATCACAGATTAAGATTTCTCTCCTCTGTCATTCTGAAACATGTGTTCCTTTTCCTCTTTTCCCTATGCCATCATTATGTTTAGGCATGGCAAGATCATGCTACATTTATGATTTCACAATGGATAGATTCCACAGTTATGCTGGATCTGTCATGTTAAACCTAAAGTCCTATATGGACATAGGGATCCTCTGGTTTACCCCGTGACAAATTCCACTGATATCCCAAGTGCCACTCCTAGTCAAGGTGTACCTCTGGTTCTTTCTATAAGGTTAGGCTTTTATATTCATGTATTCATAGTTTTTGTTTGTTTAAATGTAACAGTTGACAAATCTTATATTGAGGGTTTTGTAGTTAAATTATGCCAGAAGCCAAATAAAAAAACCAAAGGGAAAAATAACTCAGCAAATTTTAGACAAATACATAACCCTGCTTTTCTAATTATCAGCAACCCTTAATCATGTAATAACTCAATATTGAAGCCTGAGATAAATACAAGTGCTTCCCTTACTGGTGATCCCTAACACAAAGGCATTCCACAGGGAAATGTCTGTTGTGACCCTCCAGGATATATTTTATCTAAAAAGATTTAATAGTCATCTGTATATATGGGTGATTCCACTGCAATTCCTCTAGGTACATAACCAGATGATCAAAAATCATTTTACAACAAAGACATTTGCACCAGAATGTTTATTGCAGCCCAATTCATAATAGCCAAGACATGGAAACAGCCCAAGTGCCCATTGACCCATGAATGGACTAACAAATTGTGGTTTACTAATTTTAGATTTTTTCTTTT
>CAUYRH010145742.1:0-26695 GCA_963574655.1 Perodicticus potto | reverse complement strand
CCCCCCATCCCACGCTCCTGCCGCCATTCTCTATTTCTATCTGTTCCTGGTGTCTATACGTGTGCTCTTACTATCTTTTTCTCTCTCTGTCTCCGTCTCCTCTCTCTCTCTGTCTCTCTCTCTGTCTCCTCTCTCTCTCTCTCTGTCTCCGTCTCCTCTCTCTCTCTGTCTCCTCTCTCTGTCTCCTCTCTCTGTCTCTCTCTCCGTCTCCCCTCTCTCTCTCTGTCTCTCTCTCTCTCTGTCTCCTCTCTCTCTCTCTGTCTCTCTCTCTTCTCTCTTGCTCTGTCTCCTCTCTCAGTCTCTGTCCCCCTCAGTCTCTCTCTCTGTCTCTCTCTCTCTCTCTCTCTCTCTCCACCTCCTCCCACAGACGGTGAGCCCTATGCCACATAAGCATGAGCCAGCAGGAACAGAATTGTGGGAAAGTCCTGCAAGCAGAAAGTTGGGGGCAGGAATCCATGCCAGTCATAGCAGACCCTTTCCAAGAGATACCAAGTCACTCTGCTTTCTGCCCTTCCAGTGTGTCACTATTACCCCCAGCAGGCTCCCCTGTGGCTCCTGCTGTGCAGCTCCCAGCCTGACCTCAGTACCACAGGTGCCCAGCCCTACTGAAGGCCCCAGAGCAGCTCTGTTCCCAGCAGGGCCCCTTTATAGAGCTCACAGGAAGAAGCTCAACCCTGCAGGTTAAGCCAAGGCAAGTGTACCTGCCTGGGAGGGCAGCGCCTCACGGCCCCCAGCCTCACCTGCAGAATTGGTGTATCCTGAGCACACCACAGAAAACATGAACACACGAAGTTATAAAGAAAAAGTCAAGGAAAAGGAAATGATAGATGTCTTCATCCATGTCACGTACAGCCCACAAGAGGCCTGGTAATGAGTGATTTCAGTTGATTACAAAGAAATGGTAGGTGCTTGTCTAATGACCCAAACACATACACACACACAAACACACAAGATCAATCCCATGCATCACTTGTGAATCACTTAGAAACCACAATGATGGCTCGGCACCCGTAGCACAGTGGTTACGGCACCAGCCACATACACCGAGGCTGCTGGGTTCGAACCCAGCCAGGCCAACTACAACAAAAAAATAGGCGGGCATTGTGGAGACTAAGGCAAGAGAATTGCTTAAGCCCAGGAGTTTCAGGTTGCTGTGAGCTGTGACGCCATAACACTCTATCGAGGGTGACATAATGAAACTGTCTCAAAATAAGAAAAAGAAAAGAAAGAAAGAAACCATAATGATAGTAGTTTCTAGTAACTGAACCTTGGTCCCTGCCCGATAGGGAGTTCATTGAAAACACAGGGGCATTGCAGGGGGACAGGTGACCTGTCCCTGGGAGCCGTCGGCTCCTCCCATAGTGGTGGGAAATGTCCTCACTGTCTCTACATCTGAGGCCACCCACTGCCTGTGTTACAGTCTGAAACATGCTGTGGGCAGTAGTGTGCAGCAGGCTGTCCTCCTGAGCCACCCCAGAGCCTCACTTGGGAGGGACGGAGCAGCAGCTCCTCCAGAGGCCAGCAGGCAGGGAGAGGTACATGGGGAGGGGACACCAGGGACTGGACAGCTTTGAGAGTTCGCAGAGCCCATAGCCCACGTCCCAGTTGAGAGGTGCCTGTCCCCCACATACCCACCCTCCCTGAGACCCCTGGGGATAGTGGGGTCCCTGCATTGCAAATAGAGCTTTACAAATGGCTGAGCTGACCCAAGGCTCACTTCGCCTCTGTGTCCACCAGACCTAGCCTGGCCTTGAAGCTCCCACTTCTGCTGCAGGAGCCTCAGACAAACTCTGCTCTTTTTGGAATCAAGTCTAACAAAGTCCAGAACCCAGCCCAGATCAGACCATTAGCCTGTAGGGGACTAGCTCGCAGCACCAGTCACCTACAGACTGCTGGGTCCCTTCCTGACATCTGCTCACAGCCTGGGCCTTGCCCTTCAGAGGAAGATGATTTTTTATTATGTTCTTCTTTATGCTTTTCTGCATATTTTTAATTCCTACCCTTACTGCCCAGGCCAACGCAGACAGTGCCAGCTTTCCTTGGAAGCTCAAGGTGCCCACTGGCCCCTCCACGGCTGGCCTAGAGGTCAGCTTGGTACTGGCTCTGCTCTGGTTTCTCTAGGTTCCTCGGAGATGCCAGTAGTGCTGCTGAGGTGCATGTGTGTTTGTGCGGCAGGTGTGTGAGTAGGTGAAGTCTGGCACAAGAAAGGACAGGCCGTATCCTTGCAGGCAGGCACAGAGCCCAGTAACCTTCTCAAGAACTTCTAGCTCCTCCTGACCCATCTGCCCCCCTGTGTCGACTTCCTTCTTCCTATTTCTACCATCTACCAGGCGTTCCAACTCCTGGATGCCTCTGGCCTTTCCCAGGGCTTTGCCACATCCCAGGCCCTGCCAGATGGCGCCCTCTGTCCCCACCCCAGGCCAGGTCTGTGCAACACCCCCCCACACACATGCTGGTCTGTCCCTGAGAGGGTAAGTGCTGGACCTCAGAGTGGGCGGACAATCTGCTGTAAGTCCAGCTGCTAACACTTGGCTTCTTTGAGCCTGTGTGCTGGTCACCAACTGAGAGTAAAGATACTCACCTCCACCGGCTGCCAGAAAGAGGAAGGAGAGCCTTCCTGTTACAATGGTCAGCCCAGGACAGAGGACACTGGGTGTGAGAGGAGCGTAGATGAGAAGGAAGGACGGACACATGAGAAGTCAGGGAACGTAGGCTTCTGACCAGGGGGCAGCACCCTCTGATGCCCACAGACTGGCGGTCCCTGGGCCTTCCCCATAGTTCAGTTCATTTGTGCTCACTGCTCCTCTGAGAGGCTTTACTGATGACAGAATGGAAGCTGGAAATGTCATGCCTGAGGTCATACAGGTTGGGAAGGGCAGAGCTGGGACCGAAGCCAGACCTCTGGAGTTTGAAGCTGCATGCTCTGCTCCATAGCCACCATGACTCGAGGACTCGCCACTGTGGTTGTGGGCCAGCCGAGCACGGTTGCTGTGCAGAGGCTCCCCCAGGTGGCAAGCTGAAGGCCCCAAGCTCTTGGAGGTGCTGGAGTCAGGCAGAGAGACGCAGGGTTCAGCAAGGGGCACCTGCCCTCCCCCGTGGCACTGTACCTGCCTGTAGCATGTGTGGGAAGCGTGGTGATCCAGACGCACTCTGACATGTGTGATAGTTGTAAAATAAACATGTGCACACCTATCCCTCTGTGTCCTATTTCTGCCATAGCAAATCACCACAAATTTAGTGGCTGAAGCCACACACACTTATTAGCCCACAGTTCTGGAGTCTGAAGTAGATATCCTGGGGCTGAAATAGAGACATCAGCCTCCTGGAGGCTTCTGGGGAGAACCTATTTTCCTGATTTTTCCAGATTCTAGAAGGATTCTACATTCCTTGGCTTGCAGCCCCTCCTCCATCTTCAAAACCAGCCACGGCACCTTCTCTCTCTGCTTCCATCAGCACATCTTCTCGGAGCCTCCTGTCCCCCCCACCCCCGCCAACACTGTATGAGGACTTTTGTGATGACACTGGACTCAGATAGTTCAGGATAATCCCCCATCTCAAAGTCCTTAACTTACTCACATCTGCCAAATCCCTTTTGCCACAAAGGAGATGCAGTCACAGGCCCCAGGAGTTAGGACTCCTTAGGGGGCTATGACTCTGCCTCCCACACTGTCCCACCCACACATTGAAGGCCCCCTCAACAATGAGCACCTTCTGGTTCTCTACTGTGATCCCACCCACCTCACACTTTGGCTTACTGTGTTTGAGTTACATTTTCTTTTCAGGAATAGATACACACACACACTTTTGATCAGATCCTTACACTGAAATGTTGTGGGATGACCACTCAGAACCGTTCCCCTTCTGGACATCACTGAGGGCAGACGGAGAGATCCAATGCATCCCAGATCAGCGCAAGGTCACAGCCTACACGTCCGGTGCAGAGTCTCCTGCATGGACCATCGGGAGGGACAGGTGTGCAGTGGGCAGGAAGGAAAGGTCAGAGAATGGCGAGGGCTCCTGGTATGGATAGATCTTAGAAGGTTTGAACAGGGTGCACAGCCTCAGCCTCCCTTTCCAATCTTACCTTTCCAAGCACGTTGGCTCAAGAAGGCTCGGCAGGAAATGGTGTTGTCCCAGGGCCACGGTGCCTCCGTGAGGGCTCTGAGGCAGGAGGATCACACAAAAGTGGATACATGGGGTCTGGCAGGCCCTAAAGTGCAGGAGGAAACTGCTCCAGCTGGGAGAGGGGACGAGGAGCTTCCCTTCTTGTTTGTGAAGGCAAAGGGATGACCAGGAAGGTGCCCACCTGTGCTTGTCTCATCCATGGCCATATCTAAGACCTGGGTGGTGTCATGGAAGGAGACCCCTTGAAAGTGTCAGCAGTCCAGTCCAAAAGCACATGCTCTAGAGCTGTGTTACCTGAGGGAAATTTAATATGAGCCACATATATAATTTTAAGATTTCTAGTAGCCACACTAATAAGGTAAAAAGGTATCAATGAAATAAATTTTCATAATACTTCATTTAACATAGTATATCCATTTTAACATGTAATCAATATAAAATTATTATTAAGACATTTTGCATGCTTTTTTCACATTGTCCTCAAAAGCAACATCTTAGTCAGTTCAGCCTGCTATAACAAAATACCACAGGCTGGGTGGCTTAAATGATAGAAATTTATTTTCTCTAGTTCTTCCAAGATCACCATGGGTTGGTATCTGGTGAGGATTCTCTTCCTGGCTTGTTGGGTCCTCCCACGGTCTTTTCTTGGTGTATGCATGGAGAGAGAGAGAGACAGAGAAAGGGAGAGACAGAGACATAGAAAGACACAGAGAGAGAGATAGAGACACAGAACCTTGTGGTGTCTCTCCTTAGAAGGACACTAATCCTATCAGATCAGGGCCCCACCCTTACGACCTAATTTAACCATAATTTCTTCCTTAGAGGCCCTGTCTCCTCAAACAGCCACGCTGAGGGTTAGGGTTTCAACATATGACTGGAGGAGGCCTGATTTAGTCCATAATAAGCAGTGTATGTTATAACCATACTGCATATCTTAATTAGGACTTGCCACATTTCAAGTGCTTAGCAGGCACCATAGCCAGTGGCATCCATGCTGGATCACACCAGTCACAGCAACTCTGACAGATGAGATGAGTCAGGATTCTTGACCCAAACAACACAACTTAGTGGAACCAGGGGATGGATACAGTGTGGAGGCCAAAAATGGGGAACATGACCTGAGAGTCAAAGGCATCCAAGACCTCTTCATTGTGCCTTTCTCTGGGGTTGGCCTCACTCCCCCCGACAGTGGCAGGGACATAGTCCTAGGAAGCTCCAGGCTCACAGCCCAAGAGCCTTACACTCAGAGAGAAAGGAGCTCTTCCTTCCTCTAGCTGCAGGGGCTGCAGCTAGAAACAATACCCTGAAAGGATTTGGGGGGTCTGCTGGGGCCTCATAACCAACTCAAGATCCACCAGGGCCACCCTTGGCACTATGATCAGGAGGCATAGGGCTGGTGTGGGTCTGGCCCTGTGCCTGTCTGGCCAGTCTTCCCAAAAAGTATGGTCAGGGAAGCATGCTTGCACACGTGAGCAGTCACCTCTGCTCTGACTTCAGTGATGGTCCTGGCTGGTCTCTGCTCCAGAACACGGCAGGAAAGCGCCAACCCATCTTCCTGCCAAGGCCATCACCACCAGAGTTCTGCCTCAGCCAGCTTGACCAAGCAATCCTGCTACCCTCCTGAGTTTGCCAGCTCCTTTGTGCAGTCCCATCCCTTGTAAGCCTGCCTTTCTCACACTTCCAGGTATGTCCTGCCCCCAGGCCCCCACGGGCCCTCAGACAACAGCCAGAAGATGCACAGGGAGCCCGCAGGCTGGCCTCACAGACGGACACTCTCAGCCACGCCCTGGCCAGCCAGACTCTGGGCCTTTTGCTACTCCCCTTGTCCAGCTTCTTGGCCTTAACTTCAGCTGGCCCCCTCCCTGGAACTCCCTTCCATGTCCTCGTCACCTGGCTCTAAAAGTTTGCGAGCAGGCATGGGGGAGGCTACAGGAGGGAAGAGGGTGTGGGGTAGGCAAGCACTGCCCCTCAGAGGCTGCACTCCTGGGCCTCTGGTTTCCTGAGCCTCCTGCATCTGGGTAGAAGTGGGACTTGTCCCCTTTCTGGATACTGGGAGTGAAGCCACTGGCCCACCTCCTCCCTGTGTCTGTGCCAGCACAGCTGCAAGTGGGCTGGGACCACTCAATAGGTCCAAGGTTAGAAAAGACAAAATTAGGCAACTTGAGGCAGGTGCTTATGCCGCAGAGTGCCTTCTTGACCAGGCCTTCTCCCAGCTCATGCATCCCTCTCTCCACGTATCAGGACCTTCCATGCCTGTGGTCCTGCTCCATGCCTGACAAGGAGGAAAACAGACGCGCCCTCTGCTCTCATCATGTACGTCCTCCCTGTGAAGTCAGATGAGGGGAGGTGAAGGAGAGGGCCTGTGGTTTCAGATAATGGCTCTTGTCATGAAGAAAGTTAAGCAGGGAGATGTGAATGAGAAAATCTAGGGAAGAAACCAAGAGCTTACACAGGCTGACTGAGCTCCCCCCAAGTGAAATAGTGTCAGCCACGTAAACGTCAGAGGGCACGGTCTGCAAGAACATCTTGTTTGGGGAACAGGAAGGAAGGCTGCGTGGCCACAGCATGAGGAGTGGGGAGAAGGGAAGCAAAGACGCAGGGCAGGAGCCGCCGGGCTCACAGGGCTGTGTGGGGCACAGCACGAAATGGACTCTGCCCCACACTGGAAGGCCAGCAGAGCTGTGTGACCAGGGACTTACTCAGTCTGAGTTCAGTCCAGCTGGGTGCCAGGTGGAGATAAAGTCCCTGGGGGGCGAGGGTGGAAACAGACCTCCCAGAGCTGTTGCCATGATCCAGCTTCGAGGTAGAGTTGGATCAGAATGGGGGAAGAAGTAGAGGCAGAACTAGAGCTGGTGGGATTTGTTCATGACGCCTTTGAAGAAAAGGGGGAATTGGGGGCATATTACTCCATATTACTTGGCCTGGTAAGGAAGCCAGGTCAGGGCTCCAGCGAGAAGCAGAATCCGCTCAGTAATTCCAAGCAGAAAAGAATTTGATATAGGGAACTGAATGCTCAGCCCCCCTCTGCCCCCAGACTTTGGCCCCACTGTTGCAATCTGCAGAACAGCCCCTGGGGGCATGGTTGTGACTGCCTCACCGGCTTCAGGTGATCAAGCTGTGACAGAGGTCTAGGTACCACAGACATTCGTGTTGATCAAAGCTTGCTGGGCAGCTGCCATAGACCTAATCTCCCAGGAACATGCCCTATGGTAGACCCCACTCCCATTCATAGCCCTGCTGCAAGGAAGGCTGGGAAATGTGGCTTTCAACCTCGTGGCCCTGTAATAGAGAAAGCAAAAAGAGAGTGGGAAGGAGTACCGAGTGTAAAGAGACAATCCCCAGCGCAGAGGAAGGCAGGAAATGGCTGTTAGACTCTCCAATGGGGCTTCCACGGAGGTTTGGGGCTCAGCGAGAGGTCAGGCTGAGACACCGACCTAGTGGATGGGCCACGCAGTCAGTAAAGGCCCCCGGGGGGCCATGGATGCAGAGGAGTCAGGCAGGCGTGGCTCCTTTCTCCTCTGTGCTTCTGGAGCACTTAGCTTTGGCTGGAACGTTTGTCTGTCTGCATTTTCCTGTCCCTAAAAACTTGTGAGGGGCTTCAGTGGCCTTAGTCACTATGAGTACATAGCAAGTGCTCAATAAGCGCTTTTGGATGGATGACAGAAAGTCATTCAATGTGCCCTGGGAACACCCCAGCAAACATAAAAGCTCTGCTCTGTGCCCCCACGGGATGGTCAAGCCTGGTGAGAAGTCAGGCAAATAAGCACTTACAGAATTCCCCTATTCCACCTATGTAGAAATTCTTGTTTAAAAAAACTTATAAAAATATGCAGGAATAACTGAAATTGTAACTATTGATATTAGTGGGATTATCCAGGTCCATTATACTATTCTATCTACTTTTGTATATGTTTGAAGTTCTCCATTACAAAAGAAAAAAAAAAAAAAGAAAGGAAAAGAAAAGGGGGCTAGATTGGACACAAATTACCCTTCCGGAAGCCTTCCTAGCTTCAGGAGTCTCCTTACACACGCCCTTACGACGTGGGGTGATAGCCACGTCCTCACCAAGTAAGACCTGGGCGTTGGCCTCTCCTGATGGGACCTTTGCTATAAACAACCAGTGACTCTCAGCCCTGCTATTAAAAGATTAGGAGAAGGGAGTGGTGCAGAGGCTGAGAAGTGGGATCCTCTGTTCCCCAGCTGTGACCCAGGGATCCTCTTTTACCTGAATACTTACTATCTGAATAGTTGCTCTAATGGCTTGCAAAACTTTTTACCCAAAATTCATTCTCCAAATGGGAAAATATGATTATGAGTATGAAGAATCAATGTCCAGGTTGCACCTGGTGCTGTGAGTCTTCTGGGTGTCACAGCCCAGCTGCTCTCCCGGGAGGACGGGGTCTCAGGCTTATTGTCTGCCCACATCACGTGTTCCTGCTGCCAGGCCTGTGCAGTATGTAGGGAAAGCAGGATTTGTACTTGTTTTGGATCTGGTGTTGGAGAATTAGAGCCTGAAACTGGGATTCTTGGAAAGTGGCTTTTGAGGGAGTACTGTCAGCAGAATGTGTAAGGAAGGCGGGGGTAGGGGGGAGTAGGGAAGGGGATAGGGGAGAAGACAGCCAAAGAGGTGGGTCCAGCTCAAGTTGGCCTCAGTCTGCTCCTTCTGTAGCTTTGATGCACAAAGAACATCACGGGGTTGTCCCTCCTGGGAGAGAATGCCAGACTGTAGCATAGTCATCAGCTGAGGGCCACGGACGGGAAATATCCTCCAGGCACCGCCAGGAAGCTCAGAAGAAGGGTGGAGCTGTGAGCAGTTAGCAGGCGCCACTCGCCATGGCTGGGACTGGGTGCGCAGCTGGTAGGTCAGTGGGCGCCAACAGCAGGCGCTACCGTCCATGCTCTGACCTCAGACCCACCTGCTTCCCACATCAAGCTTGCTCCATCCGGCACAGCCTCTGGGGAAACTTACAGCTGGAGGGATAGCAGGATGAACTACATTTCCACTTCTGCAGGTGGCCCTACTGACACTCCCGCCCACTCTGCCACACCCTTCTCCTTGGCTAACACTGCTGGTTTAAGTGACTGGCCTGGTAGAATGACCATTATCCCTGAGTTATCTGAATCCTGGATTCCCTTGTCAGGTTGTGCTTGCTCTAAACTGTCTATTCCCAGTTACAACTGGGCATGGAATTAACAAGAGACATCCCAGAAAACCATCTGAGTACACTCCATATGCTTTCCTGCTTCACTGTGTGGCTGCAGTCCTACCTCCTCATAAGGACAAGGGTCATTTGCCTCATTGGGCTCCTTGTGCCAGAATGGTAATACCTCTTGCTACTTGCTTGGCTAGTGGCACCAGAGCACAGCGTGACTAGGAGGTGCTCAGAGCTCTACATTCAGTAGCCCTACTGTTTGCCCTGGTGGAAGCACCCCGCTCCTGAGAACTAGGACCTTTAGATCTGTAAAACCCGAAGTTGTGGGAACGGGAAGCACAGATTCCCCAAGTGGGTCATGGGAGTGATGAGCTCTTGGTGTCCAGATCCACGTGCCTCACCTTTCAGGACAGGGCATCAGCCAGTGGTCATGAGAGTATGTATTGCATTCTGGAGGACAATGGCCCCCCCCCCATAGGGTGTCATTTCATAACGACAGCTCAGCCAAGCCTTCAAGAGGATATCCTTCACCCTGTCTGTGATTCCTCAGCTACAGAGACTGGCTGAGGCTCTGAGGGTAAGAAAGGCAAGCCCTTAGCTGGCTGGAATATGGAATACATGTCAGTCTGGTCAAGATGACTTGCAGTCTTTCCACAGTGGAAAGGGTCCAATATAGTCAGTTTATCACCAAGTAGTGGCTGGTCGGTCTCCTTGAGGAATGTGTCATACTGCTGGCACCTCATACGGTCAACAGCAGCAAAAGCCAGGGTGGCCTTGGTAAGAGGGAACCTTTGCTTTTAAGTGCATGTGTCACTTCCTTCTCTGCCACTGTGGTTACTTGTGCCTGCATGCACGGGAGACCCCGAGGTGGCTGGCTTTAGATCCCCGAGCCGTCCAGTCCAGCAGGCTCCTCGCTGCCTCTTCTGCAGCAGATGGTTTCTGGTGGTCACTAACTCCCCATCTGTTGTGCCCACTCGCATGGATTTATTTGTCTGTACACCTTTCCCCATACCACTCCTTGTCCTCAGTCCTCTAATCTTGCTCCTTCCAAGCCTCTGAACAAGCGGCTACACTATTCACCACTGTCTATGAATCTATCTTTACCTTGGGCGACTTTTCTCTCCACACAAAGTGAATAAATGGGTGTACTTCCCAAAACTCTGACTATTGAGAGGATTTCCTCTCCTAGTGCCTTTTGGGGCCACCCTTGAGTCGGGGTGCAGCACAGCAAAAGTCCATTTCCATCATCCCCATTGCCACTGGGGGAGCACCTCGGAGACAGCATTGCATCAATATGGCAGATTGGCTTGTCCAGGATCAAAGCATCAGGGGGTTTTTCTCTCCCTTACCACTAGGAGTCCATGCATATGAGCTGAAAGAGAGACACGGGGGCACTGGTGTAAGAGTTGTAGGTGACAGATAGGTCTGGACCACCTGTCCCTGCAGCTTACCTATGCCCTCTGGACTGCTCAACCCTGATTCCAAATGTTCCATTTCCATCTAATGAGGGATGGCTCCTGATCGTGTAGGTCTGACAACACCCAGTTCATAACGGGCAGTTATGGCTACATGGTCACTCAACGTCCTGTGGTCAGTTGTTCCGCCTAGTAGCATGCTGGGAAATGTTTTGCACGTGGCTGTTGGTTCTCTGCTGCAGGTGGCATGACTTTGGTGCACACCTATGGGGTCTGGACCGTGACTCCTGTTGGGGCTTCACTCACATTCCATGCCATTCCTCAAATATCACAGAATCTTCCAGATCACATAGCCTAAGGGTCAAGGTTGATTATGGCGCCATCTGGACCAGCTGAACCTTTTCTTTTTCTGGCTCCATTTACTCTCTCAGCCTTCTGTGTCACCCAGTATACAGGGGGGAACAGTACTGCCATATGTGGAACCTGCTGTTTCCAACACCTAAAGAGGCCTATTAAGGGCTATGCCCCTTTCCCAGTGATAAACAAAATAGAAGGACTTGTTACTTTTTTAAAGAGACTGTCCTGGCCGATCACTTTACCCTTAAAAACGCCTGTGGTAGGCCCTTGAATCTTTTTCAGAAGGTGTGTGTCATGCCAGAACATCCATGGTCCTTGTCCCTTCTTGCTCAGTAACATCAACATCAGAATCTCATAGATACAGCAGACAAATATGATCTGTGGAGTGGCCAGATGATCCAGTTCCCTTGGGACTATATTGTGATAAAGAGTAGAAGAATTTGCATCACTTTGGAGGAAGACCATGAATGCATACTGTTTCCATCTCGCGTGAGTGCAAACTCCTTCTGATTTTCCTTCCTGAGGGACACTGAAAAAACTTAACTTGCCAAATCAATAGCTTTCCCCCCATCCCCACCCCTGCCATGGGTCTTCTATAAACTGTGTTAATCTGCTCTAGAAAAGATACTAGATCCAAAACACCAGCTGCAATTGGGGCTACTGATTGGCTGGATTTTCAGGAGTCCAGGGTTATCTGTCCTGAACCCACCAGTTCTCATGGGGATCAGACTGGAGAATTAAGTGCTGATATGCTGTGATCCACCACTCTCCATCCTTTGAGTCTTTGAGAATGGCAATGATTTCCACCATTTCTCCAAGATTTGATGTTTTTCTGTTTTATCTGGAGTAGGGGTATGGCATCCTAAACTTGGCCTTTGCTATTACAAATGTTCTTATTCTATAGATTAAGGAACTACTGTAAATGTTCCTGTAGTAGATAAGTATGATATAGCCATTCCATGATTTATTCAGAATCCAGGAAATCACCTCTGCGCAAACTAGTGGGTCCAGTGTGAGACCGACCTACACCCGAACCTCCCCCCAGGAAGCTGCTACTCTATCAGGGGAACCATGATGGCACTTTGGGAGCCTAGATAGCAGGTCATTACTGTGAAATGGCCATGAAAAGCATATATATACTATTACCCAATGTAGCCAAATAAACAGCCACAGGTTCATATTACATACACTTGTCATGGTGTTATAAAGTCCTTTCTTATGGGAACCCAGTTCTTCCTCCAGTCAATGGGTTCTGGATCTGAGAACTGGCTCAGGTTTGGAAATGTGCCTTTTCACCAGAACTTTCCATGGGCCCCTTAGAACCCAACAGTCTTTTTCCTTAGATCTCTGCAGGCTAAACCCCTCTGGTTGTTGTCTGACCTTGGTACCCAATGTGATAATGATTCTCACTACTTTTGGCGTGTTTCCAAGTGCTGCCCTCTGATCTCTGTCACTAGAGGATCTATCATCCCCATTGCCATTGGGGAGAGCACCTCTGAGACAGCATTTCCTCCCATCAGCCCTGGTCTGCCGGGGACAGCCCGAGCCTCTCAGCTCTGTGCCCCTCGCCAGCAGGTTCCTTACAGCCTTGGAAACACAGCCTCCTCCCTGCCTACCCAAGGAACACAGCCAGCTTGTAGGTTTTCCAGTTTTATATAGTACATCAATTTAATTTTGCCCATTTCTTTTATCCTTTTGATCACTTCCTCCATGGTCTACCACATAAACTCAAGCATCTCTACTTTATTCAGCGTGGGCTATTGTTTTTACTAAGCTTCCGAGAGTCACCCCAGCAATGTATCAGAACCATCTCTTGGGCCCTGGGCCAGGGTGTTAAATCCTGCATCACACGTCAGCGAAGTCTGCCTTATTCTCTTCATAGTCTACCTACCTCGATCCAGCACCTCCGGGATCTAGCTTCTGGCTTCCTGCTGGCACATATTAGCTAGGGCCCTGGCCCTTTCAGCACATAATTCACCCCCTTCTTTAGCAGGTCTAACACCTCCCCAGGTGGGCCATGCTGAGATGTGACCAGGAGGGGAGGTAGGGGCAGGTCCTGAGTTGGGCATGCCTCCATGGGACACTTGCGTTTTTGAGACATCTGACACTCTTTAAGCCAGAGACCTGGTTCAACAAGGCCCATGGGAATCTGGGATTTCAGACTTCTCGAGTGCGTCTGCCCACACATCAGAAAGCCTGCTATGCACATCTTTTTCCAGCTACTTGTCAGTGACACCACATTGGTAGGTGGAAATTGGCCCTGTGGGAGTATTTACATCCTGAAAATCAAAAAGCACTACCGACCAGGCCTTCCCCTACCCCCAGAGAGCCAGCTGTTGGCCATTTGCCAGCACACTGGGCCACACACTCCTGCCTCATCGGAGCCCTGGCATGCTCTGCCACTGCTCTGAAAGCTGAGCCTGTGCGGGCTCTGCGCTGCCTACCTCGCTGCAGGAGGCCAAGGCTCTTTAAACACTGCCCAGCAGGCTCTCAGATGAGGCTTTAAACCAGTAGAACTGAGTCTGTCATTTTCTCTTTTCTTTGTATCACACCACTTATCAACAGCCACTCAGGTTCACAGTGCTGAGGGTTAGAACACGTATCCCCCACACACTCTCAGAGCCACAAAGAGGGAGGACCTCCATGCCTTCCACCCCTCTTAGTGACCCACTGCTGGGTGTGCCAGGGACTGTCTCTGCTCCTCCTGTTGTCCAGAGGGAAGGTGATTCAACCCCCGAGTCCCACTGTTGGAGGCTGATTTCTAGGAGCTCCCCTTGCACCAACTGTCTTAGGTCCTGAAAGCAGAGCCTGAGATGAAGGTTCTGTAGTGGTACCTGTGACTTTTTTTTTTTTTTTTTTTTTTTTGAGACAAGAGTCTCACTATGTCGCCCTTGGTAGAGTGTCATGAAGGTTCTGGCACCTGTGACTTTTTTTTTTTTTAAAGTAGAGTCTCATTGTGTGGCCCTCGGTAGAGTGCTGTGGTGTCACAGCTCACAGCAACCTCCAGCTCTTGGACTTAGGCAATTCTCTTGCCTCAGCCTCCCAAGTAGCTGGGACTACAGGCGCCCACCACAACACCTGGCTATTTTTTTGTTGCAGTTGTTTAGCTGGCCCAGGCCAGGTTCAAACCTGCCACCCTCAGTGTATATGGCTGGTGCCGTAACCACTGTGCTAAGGGCACCGAGCCTGTCACCTGTGACTTAGTGGGCAAGGCTCTCAGAATGAGATGAGAATGGAGTTAGACAAAGGTTCAGCTGAAGTTGACCCTCTGACCCCACAGGGAGCTCTGAAGCATGAATGACATCACAGTAGTGTCCCCCAGGCTCAGGGGTCAGCCTTTGTTGTTAGTCAGTCACCCATGGGCTGGAGGCCTCTAGTGGGATGTGAGGGTTGCCAGATTTAGCAAATAAAAATTCAGGATACTCAGTTAAATCTTAATTTCAGGTAAACAACAAATTACTTTTTAGTATATGTCCCAAATACTATATGACATATTGTATTTTCTCTGCCAACCCTAGGGAAAATGTAACACCCAGGTATTTCTGGGTGAGGTGACTTGCCCCCTGGGCAGCTGGGGAGTGGGTGCAGGGCCCAGCAGGCACAAACCGCATCTGCTACAGCCCCCCCCCACCTTGTGTACTACTGCTGAGTTCTTCAGCAAGTAAATAAGGTAGTTGGTGTTTTAAATGCTTTATATTATGGAGAAATCCCTGGTGGATTGCTATATTCAGACGGAGTTTGTGATATTCAGAGAATTAGATGGAGTTTTCAGAGGGGCATCAGACTTTTTCTCATTGGAAACCACAGAGTATTGTAACCCAAGAGTAATCCTGCTAGTGATAAATTACTTCTCAGTACATTTGTAAAGTGGCTGCAAAGGTTAGGAATGAGGTTCACCCAACCAGGATATGCAAGGGGGTGACAGCAGCCTGAGTTGAGCTAGTTGGACAGCGAAAGCCATCTGGTTCAGGGTGGAAGGATTGTTTCCTCAATCCATTCAAACACAGCCCAGCCAGCCCGTCAGGCTATATAGGTGCGTCCCCTGTGGGTAATGCAGCCTTTCAGAGGCAGGCTGGGAAGATCAGAAGTCAAGGAAATTCTTGGACTGTTAGCAGTTGGAACAGGGAAGCCTCGGAGTGATTCTATGATAGATCCCAGAGGTCCGAGCTGTGGTTCAGGAGGGTGCTGGTGCCCTCCCCTCTGTACGCAGGTCCCCCTCCACTGACGTCAGGTGGGATGGTTTACAGCACAGAAAGCCACATATGCTACCTCTCAGGTCTTTCCCTGGAGAGCTGGTTGTTCACCCTTTTCCAGCACAGACCTGGATTGTGGTCCCCTAGCAGGGAGCCCCACTTCCCAGCCTCTGTCTCACCTGCTTTTTTAAAGCCCCACACGTGTATGTTTTGTGCCCACCACACCTTGTTTCCAGCTCTTTGGAGCACCTGTCATTTGGGGCTGAGAGGAATGACTTATTGAGCTCCCTGTGTGGGGGGAGGGGGGTTATTCAGGCTGTACCAGATACCCAGCTAGAATTGAGTTCATCACCAGTTGGCTAGCTCATGATAAATACTCCAGAGGTGGTTCAGCCTGATGTCAGGCTATGAGTTAGCTTTTTAGATTCTTTTGACTTTCTCTTCAGAGCTGCCAGATGCTGCCACAGGCACAAGAGGTACAGACAGACCCAACAATGCTCTGGAAGCAGGAAGGGTAGGGCATTATCAGCTGCTGGGTTGCTGTCAGCTTCTTAATTGAGTTGGAAGAGTTCTTTGTATGTTCTAGATACAAGGCATTTTTTGTTGTTGTTTTTTATATCTAAGTGAAGTTTTTTTTTTTTTTTATTACTAAATCATAGCTGTGTTCATTAGTGCAATCAAGGGGTACAATGTGCTGGTTTCATATACAATCTGAAATGTTTTCATCAAACTGTTTAACATAGCCTTCATGGCATTTTGTTAGTTATTGTATGAAGACACTTGTATTCTGCATTTAGTAAGTTTCGCCTGCACCCTTCTGAGATGCACTGTAGGTGTGGCCCCACCAATACCCTCCCTCCACCCAACCTTCCTCATCCCCTCCGTTGCTCCTTTCCCCATATCCTTGTGCTATAATTGGGTTATAGCCTTCATATGAAAGCTATTAATTAGCTTCATAGTAGAGCTGAGTACAGGGGATACTTTTTCTTCCATTCTTGAGATACTTTGCTAAGCTTTTCAATTGAATAACAAGTGGTGACGAGGTTTGAGGTGTGATCCAAGTTGAATTGGCCATCACTAATTACCAGGTATTTTTTGTTTGTGCTTGGCTTTCATACAGGTTGGCTTGTCCAGATTCAGCCAACTACAAACTTCATGGGCAACATTTTCCAGCACTGACAACTCTTCATTAGCTCTGACCATCATTTCACTGCAGCTGAATCCTTGTCTATCTTGAGGGAATACATGAAAAACCACCTTTGTTTCAGGTTCTACTGAGGGATATTTATGACCTGAGGTGCTGCCACTGCAATTAGTAAATCCCATTTTTGGTACTTCTTATTTCGAAGGGTACCAAAATTGCATGTTTGATGGCTGGTAGACTGTTTGACATGTGGTGCTATTAAAAGCTGTATTAGTTCCAAGGAAAAAAATAACAAACTGTCAATGCCTTTTATTTTCTTTCCTATACCTGATGCGTTATTCTTTTTCTGTTTCTTCAATCTGTCTCTAATGGACCCTGGTGAACTTAGAAACCAGAAGTTAAAAATAGAAGCTTTCAAGGACAAATGAACAAAAAAATGACTCTAGTTTGGTAAATATTATCTGTCCTAAAGACGGGAGAATAAAATGCTTGATTCAAAACATGTAAATAGAATTTTTAACTTCTTATTGTATTCAAGACAATCATCTGCTTCGGAAAATATTGCCTTATGAATAAAATACCAGGAACTGTTTACTACTTCCTTTTCACTACTATGGTATATGTAATGAAAACAAAGAAAATAATTTCTGCCATTAATTTTAAATTGAACTTTTTTGAAGTAAAATCCTCATCCAGTGAAATGTACATATCTCAACTGAACACTTCTATTAGTTTTTATAAGTGCCTATATCCCTTTGCCCACATTCCTAAGAAGATGCTGTAGACTATTCTCATCAACTAAGAGAGTCTCCCCTTTCCAATATATTTCTGGCAAATATTTTTCTGATTTTTATTTAAGAAAAGGAATTGGGAAGTCTTACCCTTTTTCTTTACTAAGCTACAGGTATTCAGTTGTATTCACTAGTCATAGGGAACCAGAGGCCCAGAACAGGTCCATACTGGTAGAGATGAGTGTGGGTCTGGAAGCTAGACACATAAACAGATGTCCCAGGGAGGGCCAGGATAGCCAGGGCCTGGGTGGGATGTGGCCTCTGGGAACCTCAAAGGTCCTGACAGAGCATTTCCTCTGGCCACTCTAAATATAGACAATGAAGCTGGGAGTATGTCACTTCAAGCTACTACTTACAGAATTTCTACTTGATATAATCACAATAGATACATTCTAGTAGGTAAAGTCCAGAACTGTATTTGTGTTCATAAAGAGTAATGACACAGGTGTGGTATAGTCTGAGATTCTTAGCCTGATGGACAGGCTAAGAGGCATGTGTGTTTTCCTTGTAACTGGTGACAGCATGATGGACTCATGCCATGGTGATTTTAGTTTTCCTCCACAAGTTACTATTTCAGTAATAAATTGGAACCCTGGAGTTGGTTTTCTTCTCTGGGGACTTAATTACTGAAGGAATAAACTATATTCATTGTTACAGATTTAACATAATAGGCTCTCCTGTAGAAAATATGGGTAGTGATATAGTATGTGGCTAAACAAGTTCTAAAGTGCTTGCCTTATCTTGCTTGCAAAAGATAGCTTAGCCCTGGAAAAATTTGACTTGAGATAAAGAAAAAAATAGTCCTTCCATCAGGTACTTATTGAGCCCTTACTTTGGACATTCTTTAGGAGCTGAGAATACAAAGATGAAAAATCCACATTTCTCGCCCTCAAGAGTTTATAGTCTAGTAAAAAAAAAAGTTATATAGTACCTATGTACCTCCATTTCATAATTAAATAGCAAAATTATGTGTCCTTATGGAGTCATTTGTATAAAATAGAAATATACAGACAAAGAGACAGCAGAGTATGGTAATATCTAATCTCATGCATGTTCCTGACATTGGACTATGCACTTAGAAGACAGGTACTATATTCTATGCTTCTCTGCAATATATGATGACAAAAATCTCAGAGGCATATAAAAAATAGGCATTTATTCACCTCATTCATCTGAGGATTGGCTGGAGTTGGCTAATCCAGGTTGGGTGCACTTAGGGAAATTTACATCATGAACAAAAGCAGAGGCATATTTTTCCAAAACTTTTTGGAGAGGCAAGAGGATGTTTTGGGTCATGTTATCACTGGTGATGAAAGATGAGTGCACCAATTCACCCTGAAACAAAAGTCAAAGCGCACAATGGAAGTCAACCTATTCTTTACAACTAAAAACGTCTGGTCAGTCCAGATCAAGAGTCAAAATGATGCTGCAAACTGTTTTTGATAACACAGAGATTGTTTATTATGAGTTTGTGCCAACAGAACAAATAGTTCCCTGTTTACTATTTGGAAGTGCTGAAAAGACTGTGTGAAAAAGTTAGATGAAAATGACCTGAACTTTTCACTAACAACTCAACTCATGTTGCTGATCACAACAATGCACCTGCTCACACAGCTGTGTCTGTGAGGGAGTTTTTAGCCATCCAAAAAAAAAAAAGGAAAAGAAAACTGTATCAAAACACCCTCTCTACTCACTTGAGCTGGCCCCCAATGACTTTTTTTCTTTACCTGAAGAATAAGGAAACATTGAAAGGAAGACATTTTGATGGCAATCAGGATATCAAGGCTAATACAATGATAGCTTTCATGGCCATTCCAGGAAAAGAGATCCAAAATTTCTCTGAAAGGTGGACTAGGTGCTGGTATCAGTGCACAGCTTCCCAAAGGGAGTACGGTGGCCTTACTTCATAGGTGGGGAGTAGGTGGCCCCACCTACTTCGAAGGTGGTCATAGTGATATTCAGCAATAAGGTATGTAGTACTTTTTCTAGGATGAGTTTGTGAACTTAATTGTCAAACCTTATATTATTTATAGGCCATCTACTCGCAGATAAAACTTGTAGTCAGCACAGGGAATACAGGTGAATAAGATGTTGATCTTGCCTTCAGAGAGTTTACAGTCCAGTGATAAAAAGTTAACGATTACAATGTAATGGGATAAGTTCTAATAATTATCTACACCGTGGTCTAAGCATCTTACTTAAATAAATGGCCAGGATGACATTAGGGAAGTCTAGGAGTAAAGCAAGTGGAAAAGGATTACTCTGAGTGGAAAGGACAGGGACTGTCATGCAGGCAGAGAGATCAGTGCATGCAAGTTCAGTGGTTCTGGCAACAAGCAGATTGGAACAGATACAAAACTGACTTGTAGAAGTGGAAGTAGTAAGAAATGACTCTGGAGAAACAGGCACGAGTCAGATCTTTAACGATCTTGGATGCCACTGTGAGGATTTTTGCCTTTACTAGAAAGCACTGGGCAGCTGTTGCAAGATTTTACACAATCTCATTTACATATGCTTATAAGTCTTCTAGCCTTGAGAGAGAAAGATTGGCAGTGAGAGGGCAGGGAGGAGGGCAAGACTAACTAGGAGGCTGTTGCCTCTGGGTAAGAAATGACAGGGCCAGACTTAAGGCTTAGGCAATAAGAATGGGGAAATAGTAAGTATCTGGGCATAGAACATTAGTTAATTATGTATAGGGCACTTCCTCAAAGGATTTGTTTTTTTAAAACAGGAAGGTAATGAGGATTTAGTTTTTCCTATGTCCTCAGCCCAGCAGAGTGAATACATTACGTATGTCAGTTGCAGCTGCACACCTCTAGTTGCTTTCCCTGGCTGCACAGAGAATAGGTAGGCATTTAGCAATAAACGTGTGCTACCATAAAGCAAGGCAGATGCACCGGCCATTTGAGCTGATTGACTAAAGATCCAGACCTGTCCAGGTGATGAAACTGGCCCGACAGAAAAGTGTTTCCACATAATCAAACCACACATCATTCCTGACTTCCCATAGTTGGATTTAGTATTTTTAGATTTTATGATGAAAGTGATTTTGAATTTTGAATTTTGATCTTTTCCTGGGCTAATGATATGAAGTGCAACACTCTCTTGTCATGCCTGGCAGTAGCAGTGAGCGACAGGTCCCAGTCATGAGGGTCCAAAATGATACCGTACTCTACGGTGTACCATACTCAACAAGTACACGAGATATCCAATACCTTATTATGAAATAGGTCTTATGTTGGATGATTTTACCTGACTGAAGGCTAATGAGTTTGAGCACATTTAAGGCAGAGTAGGCTAATACATAATGTTTGGTAGATGAGATGTATTAAATGCATTTTTGATTTAGAATACAGGTGGTCCCTAAGTTGCAAACATCCAACTTATGTACAACTTGTGCTTATAAATGGCAGCTATTACGGTAAGTCTCCGAGTTACACACATCTAACTGATATAAGATTCACACTTACGAATGGAGGCTACTACAGATAATAGGTATGTGCACCTGTTTTAATTTATATACAAATTCATCTTAAGAACAAACCTACAGAACCTATCTCGTTCTTAACCCAGGGACTTCCTGTAATTTCAGTTCACATTGGGTTTATGGGAACATAATCCCATCATAAATGGAGGAGCATTTGTATTCCATTAGAATCTCAGAATTTTAGAGTTGGAAGATAACCACAAAAACTTATTTTGCAGATGGGAATACTCAGATCAAGAGACACAGAATTTTTTCAGTGATAAAGTCATGCTGAAATCCAGGTAGCCTAACTGAGTTTGCAACACTTTCTATCATACCACACTGCTACTATTATTGTATTTTATTTGAAAATTATCCTTGTTTAGGTTAAATTGTTTTTCTTATAATCCTTGAATGGGTGTTTAATGAACTGTTTTTATTTAGTTTCAACATTTTATCCTTGCTCATTTTTTTCATTTTATATTTTTAGTTCCACTTGATGATTTTCCTGTAATGAAACAAAATTTTAGTATTACTTTGTAATGCAAAAGAAATGAATAAAAATAAAAGTTTTTAAAAGAATAATTTAAGCCTCAAATGCATCTCACAGTAATTTGAAATTAGAGTACTTTTAAATAAATTATAGTTAATTAAGCATGCAAATACACTAACTACTTTAAGTACCCAATTAGCTACCTTAACTGAAATAATTGTCCTGAATAGCACATTTTTTTAAAGGTATTTTTCAAGGTGCTACATAAATCTTTGTCTCTGGTGTGAAAAATGTAATTACTCTTGGAAGAAAGAATATGATAGCAGCTGATTGTTCAGGAATACAAATGTTGTAGCATGAATTACTAGTCTCTATAGACCCTCGTATAGTCATCTGTTAAATAAAGAACCTGACCTAGAAATTTACACAGGTTCTCTGCTTCCCTAAAGTCTTGTAATTATTTATCTATTAACTGTAATCTATAACTCACTTTGTCTACAGGCCCCTATACATTCTTCTAATTCTAACTTCTTTTATACCAACATCTGCTCACATGCCCCCATTCCAGCCCTATTGCATCTCGTTATTTTCTGTATTCTGTGAAATGGTGAATCATTTGAAGTCTATGCTTCATTATCTTGAAAACATATCCCTCAGACTCTGATTTGTAAACTCAAGCAGCTGAATGGCCTCTTTGTGTGGTTTTTTTTTTTTTTTGGTTATGTTTTTTGGTTTTCATTTAAATAACCTTCCAATAACAGCTTTTCTGGTCATTTGTGTGACCCCTCATGACCGTATACTGCTGCACAATTTCTATGCCTGTGTTACTTTTGTAAAGTCACACCCAAGGAAGGATGAGTAACACAACATCTTTTACCCTCAGGATTTATGTTCTCTTTCTCTACTTTTAGTATTACCTTTGTATGTTCAACCCATATACATGCTTTGATACAGTCTAAAGTTAATCGTTATGTAACCCTGTCTTCCCCATTCATAGTATAAATACATAATAATGCCTTAAATATAATCAATACCCTTTATATAATTTGTTATTATATAACATTTCATTTGTTTCATTTTTTCTTAAAATCAACTTCAGGGCTGCGATTTTATTTTTATTTTTTTTTTTTAATTTAATTTTTTTTTTTTTTTTTTTGAGACAGAGCCTCAAGCTCTCACCCTGGATAGAGTGCTGTGGCATCATAGCTCACAGCAACCTCCAATTCCTGGGCTCAAGCAAGTCTCCTGCCTCCACCTCCCAAGTAGCTGGGACCACAGGCCCCGCCACAACGCCCGGCCATTTTTTGGTTGTAGCCACCATTGTTGTTTGGTGGGCCCGGCTGGATTCGAACCCACCAGCTCAGGTGTACGTGGCTGGCGCCTTAGCCTGTTGAGCCACAGGGGCCGAGCCTGGCCTGTTCTTTCTTGTTTTGTTTTTTTCTTTCCTTCCTTCCTTCCTTTTCTCTTTCTCTCTCTCTCTTTTTTTTTTTTTTTTTGAGACAGAGTCTCACTATGTCACCCTCGGTAGAGTGCCATAGTGTCACAGCTCACAGTAACCTCGTTTAAGTGGTTCTCTTGCCTCAGCCTCCCAAGTAGCTGGGACTACATCCACCCGCCACAAGAAGATTGTGTGTGTGTATATCTAACAGCACACTTGCTGGGTCATATGGTAAGAGAAATGAAAACATTTGTCTACACAAAAAGTTACACACAAAAGTTTACATAAGCATTATGCATAATAGCCAAAAGGGGGAAACAACCCAAATGTCCATCAACTATGAGTGGAAAAATAAAATATAGCACATCTTTTATTTATTTATTTATTTTTGAGAGAGAGTCTCACTTGGTCACTCTTGGTAGAGGGCTGTGGCATCTTAGCTCACAGCAACCTCAAACTCTTGGGCTCAAGTCATCCTCTTGCCTCAGCCTCCCAAGCAGCTGGGACCACAGGCACTCGCCACAACATTTGGCTACTTTTTGGAGATGATGTCTCACTGTGGCTCAGGCTGGTCTCAAATCTGTAAACTCAAACAATCCCCCTTGGCCTCCCAGGTACTGGGATTACAGGCATGAGCCACCTCTCCTGGCATAGCATACCTTCATAATGGAAGATTATCCAGCAATATAAAGGAATTAACTACTACTGATCCTTTTTTTTTTTTTTTTTTAGTAGAGATGGGTATCTGCCTCTGTCACCCAGGCTGGAGTACAGTGGTGCAATCATGAACTCCTGGGCTAGGGCAATACTCCCAGCTCAGTCTCCCAAATAGCCGGGACAATGGATATGTGCCACTGCAACTGGCTAAGCATTTTACAACATAAATGAATTCTGAGAACATTATGTTAAGGGAAATAAGTCAGTAACAAAAGATCGCCTGTATGCCCATTTAACAACAACTCCCCATTCCTCCCTTCTTCCAGTCCTTGGAAACTACTCCTCACAACTCACACCAGTGAAATGATACAATATTTGTTTTTCTTTGACTGACTTATTTCACTAAGCATGATCTCCTCATGGCCCATCCATGTTGTAGTATGTGATTATGTGGCAGCATTTACTTCTCTTTTCAAGTTGAATAATATTCCATTGTATGTATATATCACATTATGTTTAACATTGATTTGCTGATGAACATTGAAGTTGCTTTTACCTTTGACTGTTGTGAATAATATGATACGAACATGGGTTTTTCTATTTTTAATTTTTTTGAGGGACCACCATACCATTTTTCCATAATGATCTCACCATCTTACATTCCCATCAGCAATGCACAAGGATTCCAAATTTTCCACATCCTTACCAACACTTGTTATTTTCTTTTTTTTTTTTTTCAGTTTTTGGCCGGGGCTGGGTTTGAACCTGCCATCTCCAGCACATGGGGCTGGCGACCTCCTTCTTTGAGCCACAGGCGCCACCCTATTTTCTGTTTTTTGATAGTAGCCACCCTCAAGGGTATGAGGTGGTATCTCATTGTGGTTTTTATTTGCATACCCCTAGTGATTAGTGATGTTGGCATCTACGAATATGCTTGTATCCTCACTTTATAGATAAGGAAACTGAGGCTGTGAACAGTGATGTAACCCTGCTTCAAGTCAGCCAGGTGGTTGGTGGTAGAGTCAAAACTGGCCCTCAAATCAGTCTGACTGCAGAATTCCTTGTGTGACCCCCCCTCTGGGGAGAGGCCCCCATACTGCTCACCAACCACTACTGCCCAGGTGCCTTTTATGTCATTTCCATCACCCAAAAAAGAAATAAGGAAGAGAAAACCTGCTGAAAAAGGCAAACCCTGGCATCTGTGTGAGTGTGTGAATAAGTATATCTCTGCAGGTATTCCTGTAAACACATGGGCAATCTTGGGTAGCTATAGATTTGGAGGCCAGTATCTTCCCCCCACCCCATCCTGAGGTGAATAAAACCAGTGAAGAGGGGGAAAGCAGACAGATTGGTCCAGATGTCAGGAAGGGCTGCAGCCAGTGGACTTATCTTCCATCTCGAGTGCTGATGACACTTAAGTAATTAAGGTAGGATGATCTGGCCCCAGTCTTAGATGCCCCCAGGCTAGGCTATATGTAGGAATGGGTGAGCATTAGCAGCCCTGCTAGGGGGTCAAAGCCAGAGAAACACAGCCATCTCAGGGTACAGGACAGGCACAGTGCTGATGATGTGATAGGAAGGGGTGTCCCGTGGAGGTCCACAGGCTGAGCCCATTTTCTACAGGTCCTACAGACTTCACAGCCACCATGCCTGGCTGGCCACCATTCTATTGCAGAGATGACTTCCACAGCTTCCTTACTGGTCTCTTTGCTTTTCATAGCAGCTAGAGTGAGCTCTTTCTAAAAACACACACCTGGCCTTGCTTAGAACCCTTACTATTTCCTTGCTGTCCTTACTAGGAAAGTCAACCCCTCAATATACACACAAAGCCCACTAGGAACTAGCCAGTTTGGACATTTCTAGATTCATCTGTCATCCTTTGAACTCCAGTCACTCTGATCTATGGGAATTCCATTCCCAGAATCTGCCATGTTCTTTGCCTAGACAGGTCCTACTTACAGTTTCAGACTCAGCTCAAAAAATTTTTTTTAAGTTTATTTATTTATTTGCAGTTTTGGCTAGGGCTGGACTTGAACCCACCACCCCCAGTATATGGGGCCAACCCCCTACTCCTTGAGCCACAGGCACCACCCTGTCAGCTCAAATTTTATCACCCCTTCTTGGAGCGTTTTCTTACCTTGTTGTCCCATAGAGAGGGTAATTTACTTATCCCAAGTCACATAGCAATCAAGCAAGGATTTGTAATTGGGTTCCAGAACTCTAATGCTAACCAGGGTTGGTGTTAGCCCTCTCTAACATGGCCAGTGTGCTCCACAGGCATCTGAGCTCCTGAGAGCAGACCCCATGCCTCAGAAGTTTACACCCTGGTGCCAGTACAAGGCCAGACACAATGTCTGATGATTGCCACTTTGCCCTGAAGGAAAGGGATAAAGGAGCAGCAGAGGCCACTCTTAGGTTTCTCTTGGAGGAACATAGAGCAGAGGAGGGGCTAGAAGTAAGGAAATCCTACCTGCCTGATCAATAGTAGGAAACTAGTCTGAGAGGATATCCCCCTCAGAATGAGGGGGTTATCTGACCCAGCATTGCCTGGTCCTTACCAGATATGAAGTAGGAAAAATGGGGGTGGGGTAGTGTGTCCTGATTCTTGGAACTTAGAAATCTTGCCACTAACCCTTTAGGATGCTAAAAGGGTAGCAGCACCAGCTGGAGCCCCTGCTCACCAACTGGCTCTGTGTTCAGAGAAGTCTTCATGAGTTCGCCTCACCACCAGTGCCTTGGGGCCAGGGTTACGCCTTGTGTTTTTCCTTACACCCAACAAGCACCGGGTGGCCCTTTGATTTCTTTTGGAGAAATTGGGACCTCAAGTCAGGACCCCAAGCTATGCCAAGAAGGTATGTGGCAGAGCAGTGCACATCCTGGTACCTCCAGAAGTCTATGGCCAGGGAACAGGCCCGACCTGCCCCTGCCCTGCCCAGTAACAAGGCCTTTCTCTGCGTCTGCATCTCAGCTCTACAGAGTCGCTCACACCCCCTCCTCCCATCCCTGGTAGGAAAGTGACTCAGGCAGTACTCTGGGCAGCCTGGGTTGGGCTTCCCCAAGGGCAGCATCTAGGCTCTTGAGAAATTTCATCTATTGTGAAATTCTGAAAGGAAAAGACAGTTAGTGACAACTCCCTTTCTCCTTTCTGGACAGAAACAATTCAGGAACCAGCCCGGAATGAGCTCTGCTCTGGCGGGTGCACGCCTGTTACTAGACGCACAACCAGGCAGGTTTGAGGGTGAGGCGCTGGCGCAGGCCCTGCAGGGGGCTGACACAGAGGGTCGCTCACTTCCCGTCCCTGCCTCTGCCCCAGTGGGGACTCGCACCCACCTCGGTCACGATGGTGGACAGGTAGACGTCCTGGCTGAACTCCCAGCCATCCAGGCAGTTCTCCTGCTCCAGCTGCTCCAGGTCCACGTCGCGCCCCGGTTCCAGCCCGAGCGCTGAGAAGTTGGCGATAGTG
>CAUYRH010145733.1:0-38544 GCA_963574655.1 Perodicticus potto | reverse complement strand
CCTCAAGAAAATCTCCAAGAATCTGGACTCTGTGGGGGACAGGCCTCCAGACCTCGGGGTGAGAGTGGAGGGGAACACCAGGAACTCCGACTTGCAGGTAGAGAGTATATACAGTTTTATGCCTGGCTGGAGAGCGCCGCAGCACCCTAGAAGGGGAAGGAGGTCTGGTTTTTAGACGGTCTCTCCCATGGGGTAGAAAGGGAGGACGTCCGGACTCTGCTGGCTTGTTTGTATGGAGGTATGATGTATACTACAAACCTCCTTCATGGGGGAGGGGACTCCCGTCCGCTTGGTGATGTGCTCTGTACCTTTTTGTTTGTGTCCTCGGGGTCCCCAGCAGAGTTGATGTGCGCTCTTCGACCTTTTCTTTTGGCTCAGATCCAAACCATCGGCTTTCTTGCTGAGTTTCTGTCCTTTAACACTCCTTTTGGATGGGAACCTCTGCAGAAAGCTGGCTACAGATCACCATCTTGGCTCCTCCCCTCTTCCAGGTATTTCTTTACCTGGAAGCTACAATAGTCTTCTAAGTGGCGGCTTGGCTGCTTCCATTGCCCTTCTGCAGCCTTCTTTGTATTTTGTACTATTTAAAATTTCAGAGCAGGCTCGGCACCTGTGGCTCAACAGGCTGAGGCGCCAGCCACGTACACCTGAGCTGGCGGGTTCGAATCCAGCCCAGCCCGCCAAACAACAATGACCGCTGCAACCAAAAAATGGCCGGGCGTTGTGGCGGGCGCCTGTAGTCCCAGCTCCTCAGGAGGTGGAGGCAAGAGACTTGCTTGAGCCCAGGAATCAGAGGTTGCTGTGAGCTGTGGATGTCACAGCACTCTATCCAGGGCGACAGCTTGAGGCTCTGCCTCTGACAGGACTCTGCTACAACACAGGCCTCCTTGCTATCAGCTCAGTGATTCTTGAAGATTGATCTTCAGACCACCACCAGCATTGTTAGAAATGCCTAGTTTGTGAATTTAATTGTCTGACCTTGTATGCCAAGTTTCTCAGATTAACAGAAGCCCTTTTACACTGCTTTAGACTCTGCTATAGCCACTAGTATTCCCAAAGTATTTTCCAAATGTGTTCCAACGGTAACATTGTAATAGACAGGATTATGAATATGTATCTACACATATTTACTACCTGGCTTCCTTCCCATTGCTCAGTCTGTGTGAATGATCCTGCTGCCACTTCTAGAACTGCTCAAGAGAAAAGTTGTTTAGTGGGGTGATGCTTGTGGCTCAAGGAGTAGGGTGCTGGCCCCATATACCTGGGGGGTGTTGGGTTTAAGCCTGGCCCCAACCGAAACTGCAAAAAAAAAAAGAGAGAAAGAAAGAAAAACTGCTCAGTGTTTCTTTCTTTCTACAACCGCACCACCATCTGTTGTTTTGGGACTTTTTGATAACTGCCTTTCTCATTATGGGTATGTGATATCTCCTTGTGGTTTTTTTTTGCATTTCTCTGATGATTAAAGACCAGCAATTTTTCATGTGTTGCTGGCCATTACTCTATCTTCTAGATAGACTAGAATGAAGGGTTTCTGTTCGTGTCTTTTGCTCACTTTTTAACCCTTGAGAAACAGTCAACTTATTCTGCTAAGTAGCTACAGATCTGACAAGTTACATTCTGTTCCCTCTCAAATATGATGAGTACAAATTGTCTTCAAGTGTTACCTGCTCCGCTAGAGTTCTGTGTCTCATTTATTCTATGTAACCTCAGAGGGCAGTTAAATAACTTGAATATCAAACTAAACATTATTGTTTGCAATATCTTCCTTAGTAAAAAGATGGTTTGGGCTATTGCTGAGTCTCTGAAATAATGGATCATGCAAGCAGAGAGGAAAAATTCCACATAAAAAATCCTAGAAGACCATAGAGAAGTGTAAAGGGACCAATGACACTGTCTGGTTTCTGCTGAATAAACTTGAAAGTTAAGTAACTTTAATAATGTGACTCTGAAGAAATTTCTGGCTTTTTTCTCCAGAAAGCCAAGTGAAGCTTTAACACACAGAGAAAACTAGAGTCTTTGTGACATGCAGTAATAGAACCAGGAGACTGTGTTACCTGGAGTAGAGAAACTTGCAAAGTTCAAAGGAATCTGGAAGCCAAATGTGGACAATAGCTGGATCCGTGAAAGAGGTTGATTCCTGGAGCTTGAGAGCACAAAGAAGGGTTACCATCTAGGGTCTGGTGAAGGAGGGCCTACCTGATTAAAGGCTTTCAGTACCACCATCTCAAACAGGAAAGGGGGGAAAGCTTTAAAATTCAGTAATAAAAACATGTATAGTGTCTTATAGTTCATAAAGCAATTTTCTGTACAAACCCAACTGCCCTACAAATTAGCAGTGTGAGATTATTTATTATATACCTTTTATCATTGAGAATATGGGATTCTGATCAATTACATAACATAATAAGATTTTTTTCTTTATTTAATGTCAAAGTTATGAGCAGGACTTAAAAGACTTTCTATGCTTTTCTCACTATAGCAAATAATTTTCCCTCTGTATATATGGCCACTTCATTAATTATATTTTTAAAAGTATAGAAAATATTTCATAGGAAATATATCTATCTGTTAAATCAGTAGTAGGAGTTATATTAATAAATTGAATAAATACGTGAAAAAACAGAGTCCTAGTCAGGCGGTGCCTATGGCTCATAGGAGTAGGGTGCTAGACCCATATACCAGAGGTGGTGAGTTGGAACCCGGCACCAGCCAAAAACTGCAAACAAACAAACAAAAAAAACCCCCAAAACCCAGAGGCCTAGTCTTTCAATACAGAAATAATTACTTCAATTTCTCCTTCCTCGCCATGACCCTATAGTTAACATTGGGTTTTGTCTGCCATCTAGTGGAATTTTGACAAATCACACATAAAAATTGTTCCCTCCTTAGGTTGTAAAATCAAATTATTCTTATCTCAAAAAGTAGTAAGTGTCACGTCACCCTGAATTTTGGTACAACCTAGATCTTGACTACAAACCTGACAGGTGAATTAAAAAAATTCTTCCCCCCTTTTTTTGAGTCTTTATTTCCTCTTCCACAAAATAAATGAGGGGAAAGTCTCTTTCAACTATGAACTTCTATGACTCTATGTAACTTTACTTAGTAATAATAAAAATCACTATGATTTTTAATAATAATTCTCCCTCTATTGCATTACCTAACTTTCCCCTACTCTTACACAGAGCATTCCAATGGATCAGTGACTTATTAGAAAGCAGAAGTGTATGGGAAATTGACAAATGACATTTGTCACATTTTATCACAAACAGGATAAAATGTGCTCATTCAGTGAACCATTGAATCCATACAAAAATACATAGATATGTTTATAACCTTAGTGAGTCATCACATACAGTCTCACTTACCTTCAGGACAGCTCTGTGAGGCCGTTAGAGCAGTTATTATCAGTATTTGCCAATGAGTAAGCAGAGCAACAGAAAATTGATTGACTTAATCAATCTTGCAGAGGAAAAAAACAGTTATGGAAAAAAATGCTCAAGTCGATGCTACTCCCTGCCAACCAGCAGCATTAAGATCACATGGAGTTTGTGCACAGTGCTGAACCTTAGGCTTTACCTTTGAAATACGGAGTCAGACTCTACAATCTTACAAAATCCTTGGTGATTCATTATGCATTGAAGTTGAGAAGCCCAAGATATATATCTAATATATATATCTATATATATATCTATCTATCTACCATATATATCTATATATGTAGTCTTGGAGGATAGTATAAATTAGTCTTCTATTAGATATAGTATAGTATATATTATATCTAATAGAAGGAGGATAGTATAAATTAGTCTTCTATTAGATATATATCTAATATATATATCTATATATACATATATCTATCATATATATCTATATATGTAGTCTTGGAGGATAGTTTAAATTAGTCTTCATCTGAACATAAGCCTAAATATGACAAAACCTTATCTTGAGAGGACAAATTTCAAAATATGAAAGGGGTGTATATTTTTTTGTCACAAGGGTGATTTGCATAATGCTGAAGTCAGGGATTTTAGTGTACCCATCACCAGAATAGTGTACATTGCCCTCAACGGGTAACCTGTTTATCTCTCAACCTCTACCCGCCTCCTCCCTCTAAGTTTCCAATATTCACTTGATGACTATGTATACACACTATTTAGCTCCCATTTATTAGTGAGAAAATATGGCGTTTTTCCACTACTGGGATACTTCATTTAGGATACTGTTCTCCATTTCCATCCAATTTGTTGCCAATGACATTATTTCATTCTATTTTATCACTGAGTAGTACTCCATAGCATGCAAGAATATGTGCGTGTATTTCACATTTTTAAAAACCCCTTTCAATTGATGGGCACTTAAGTTGATTCCATGTCTTTGCAATTGTGAATTGTGCTTTAATAACCATCCAATTACAGATGTCTTTTTGATAAAATGACTTCTTTTCCTCTGGATAGATACCAAAGAGTGGGATTGCTTGTTCAAATAGTAGGCCTACTTTTAGTCCTTTGACAAATTTTCATGCTGTTTTTAATAGAGGTTGTGCTAATTTACATTTTGCCATATCTGCTGGAACAGCTATTGTTGTAGATTTTTTTAAAATAATGGCCATTCTGATAGGGGTCAGGTGGTATCTCATAGTTTTAATTTGCACTTCCCTGATGACTAGTGGTGTTGAGCATTTTTTCATGTGTATTAGTCATTTGTCTTTTGCTCACCTTTTAATGGAATTGTGTTTTTCTTTCTTATTAGTTTGAGGTTTTTGTAGATTCACATATTAGCCCTTAATTGGATGTATAAGGTCCAACAATTAAGTTCATGAACTCAGCCTGGAAAAAATGCTACATACCTCATTGCTGAAAATCACTATGGTAAACTGTGAAATACTCCCCTCGGGAAGTTATACACCAATATCATTGTTTAGCCCACCCTTGAAGATAATTTTGCACCTCTTTTTCTGGAATGACTACCAGAGCTGTCATCATATGAGCTCTGACAATTAAGTTTGCAAACTTGCCTCTGTGTGCATACCTTAGCAGCACTGTACCAACTACTCAAATGGTCTTGTAACCCTGGTATATGAAGGTCTCACAGCCTTGTTCGTGTTGATGTGTGCTAGTGTCTTGCCGAGTGGCATTGTGTGTTTTTTTGTGCTGTATGACGATGTCTCCGATGGTTACATTCCAAAATTGCTTTGAAGGGTGGAGTAGGCACTGGTGTCAGTGCATAGCTTCTAAGGGGGAATGAGCAATGATGTATGTAGCCTTTTTTCTAGGATAAGTTCGTAAACTCAATAATTTTCAGTCTCATAGTTTGTGAATATCTTTCTCTCTTCTATAGGCTGTCTTTTTACTGTGTCAGTTAATTCCTTTGCTATATAGAAACCTTATAATTTAATTAAGCCTCATTTATTTATTTTTGTTATTTCTGTATTGCCTTTGGGATCTTAGTCATAAATTCTTTGCTTAGGCCAATATTTTGATGGGATTTTCTTAGGTTTTACTCTAGAAATTTTATGATTTTAGGTCTTTCATGTAAGTCTTTAATGCATCTTGGGTTAATTTTCATATATGACAAAAGATAGGGATCCTGTTAATTCTTTGGTACATGGCCAACCAATTTACAACATCATTTATTAAATAAGACCTACTTTCTCCAGTGTCCGTTTTTATCTGCTTTGTCAATAATCAGATGGTCATAGCTATATGGTTTTATTTCTGAGTTCTCTGTCAAGTTCCATTGATCTATGCCTTGATACTAGTACCCTGCTGTTTTGTTTACTTTAGCCTCAGAAGTTGAAGTCAGGTGATGTGATCCCTCCAGATTAGTTGTCTTGCTGAGAATTGTTATGCATATTTCAGTTCTTTTTGCTTCATATGAAGTTTAGAATTATTTTTTCTAGATCTGTGGAATATGTTGACATTTTGGAGGAGATTGCTTTGATCTGTAAATTGCTTTAGGCAGAACAGACATTTTAACAATGTCAAATCTTTTAATTCAGGAGCATGAGATAGATCTTTTCATTTTATTTATGACATTAAAAATTTTTTTTTCTTAAGCTCTTCCAAAAATAAATAAATAAAAAGAAAAAGAAAAAAGAAACCCAGAGCTAGAGGGAAAGTTTCCAAACACATTTTATGAGGTTAGGGAAAAGATTTTAAAGATCTATTCTGTTTCCCTCCCTATTAGTTGTGCCTATGATATATGTTGGGTTAGGACCTTTGGCTGTGCTTGTGGGTACCATGATGGGGGTGTAGGTTCTGGACAGATCTCTTAATTATAGGTAACCTGAGTGTGATAGTTTTCTCAATCACCAGTTATTCGTTGGCTATAGCAGTTATGTACTATGTAAGTGGGGAAATTCCCTGTCTTTTGTCAACAAGAGAAGATGGAGGGAGATCTTTAAAGTTGACAATTGTGCATTAGAATAGCTATTTCCTGAGAAAGGATAATCAAAACTCATAGAAATGAAATGTTTTTATTAGCCTTGCCTCAAACCAAGTCTTTATTAATTGCACATAAGAGTGAATTATTAACTAGTAGAGTACTTAGTTAATAATGTTTGTGGAAAAGCCAAAGGAAGAAAATGAACACTTCTAAATATTTATTTGAGAGGAAATAATATCAATGTTTTATACTGAAGAACAATGACCATTTCGCTTCATTTCAATACTATAGAAATCATAAAGGGAGCTTTAAGCATTGCTAATTAGAGTAAGAATGTCATATCACTTTACGATTATGATTAGGTTGCGTTAACTCATCATTACTTAGCATGATTAACAGCAAATTCCCTCTAGTTCTGAGGTGTTTCTTTTTTTTTTTTTTGAAGAGTTTAAGAAGCATTGGTGCCAATTATTCCTTTATTCCTTGAATGTTTGGTAGAACTGTGAATCCATCTAGTCTCCAGGGCTTTGCTGCTCCTGTTGTTGAGAAGTGTTCGATTATTTACTCAATCTCTTTCTTAATGGTGTGCTCAGACCTTCTACTTCTCCCTCACTCAATATTAGTAGGTTGCATTTTTCTGGGTATTATATCAGTTTCCTCTGGAGTATCTAATTTGCTGGCATATAATAGGTCCTAATTGTCCTTTATTACCGTTATTGCTGTTGTTTTCTTACATGCGTTAAAGTTTTGTCAATTTTGTTTATTCTTTAAAAACCCCTTATATTTATTGATTCTTTCATTGTTTTTATGTTCCTTATTTATTCTTACATTCTGTATTTTATAAATTTTGGGGGCTTGCTCTTTTTTCTATTTCTTTGTAGGATAATAGTAGACAATTTGAGGTCTTGCTTTGCTTTTAATATAGGTGTTTATGGCTATAAACTCCCGCTATATCCAAAACTCTCTTGCTGTATGATTTTTGGTATGTTTCGGTATGTTGTATTTCTATTGCTATTTGTCCAAAGGTGTTTTTAAATTTCCTTTTGGATTTTTCATTCTTTCCTCCTTTTCTTCCTTCCTCCCTTCCTTTCATACTCCTTTCCTTCCTCTTCCTCTCCCTCTCCCCCAACCCCCATCTCTTTGGATCTGGTTATGTCACCCAATCTGGAGTCCAGTGACCTGATCATATGTCACTATAAACTTGAATTCCTGGGCTACTTAAACTACTGAGTAGCTAGAACTACAGATGTGTGCCAACATACCCTGCTAATTAAAAACAATTTTTGAGAGATGGGATCTTACTGTGTTGCTGAGGCTGGTCTCAAACTCCTGGCTTAAAGTGATTTCTTTATCTTGACATACCAATGTGTTAGGATTGATTCACCGTGCCTGGCTTCTCTTTCAATTTCTTCTTTGACTCATTGGTCAAAGAATTATGCTGTTTAATTTCTACATATTTGAATTTTTCAAGTTTCCTCCTCTTATTGATTTCTCTATGTTGGCATTTCCCCAAATAGGGAATCTGTAAGTCACTACTCAAAGATGCAATGAGAAAAATGTATTTCATACTTAAGTTTAGAAACAACGGATTACAAGAATAATGGTGTCTTGGAACACTTATCATAGTTATGAATCTAGCACCTCACCATGTGTGCTACCTTTTTCAGTATTTAGAAAATATTTTACTGGAGGATCAATTTTTCTCTTAAGTATGTTTTATCATATCCAAAAATTTGTATGCTAAGGGATACCATTCAGTAAACATTGCTACAGGGTATTTTCATTCTCAAATACCAGAATTTACAAGGTTTCATAATTAACACAGGTTTTATATAGTGTGTTGAGACTTTTCATTTTGGAGGGATGTTGTATTCAGTATATAAAACATACTTTAGAAAATATACATGGCACAATATAACAATAGCATTTTTTTTATCGTATCTTATACCTCAAACTTGCGAGTTAAAGGTTAACACTGCCCAGTTAAGTAAGAAGCCAAGCACCCACCGTCTCTTCAGCATTGCTGTCTGTTGCATCAACAGTTGACAAAGACGTGGAAGCTCTTCACTGCTTCTAAGTTTTGTTGCCTGAAACTTACATCCACACAAAAGTGGCCCAAATTCATTGCATTCTTCCACCTACTTGTAGGGGCCTAAAAGGGAGAGGGAAATAGAGGGATTAAAAATATTTAGTGACCACTAATCTGTCTCCACAGCTAACAATGCTCTTTAATTTCTTTTATCAACAAAGTTTCCATGGCACTAACAGATTGCCTCCTGTAAGTAATGATATCTTATCATACATATTGTAAGATAGGGCACAAAGTTTGTCACAAATTTAAGTACTGAATATAAGGAAACATTAAATAATTAGTAATATATATGATATGTAAGAGTGAGAGAGGAATTGCAGATAGTTATGGCAGGTACTTACGGGATATTTGGCATTGTGTTTACAAGTGGTCACTGTGTAGTCCAGGAACGTGCCTTATGGTGTACAAAGTTAAAACAATGCAGTCACTACTAAGGTGAGATGATTGATTGAGGTAAATATACCAGTCAAAGCCACAGAATAAGGGCACACAATTAACATTGAGCATATGAACCCATTGCTCATGCATAGAATAAACTTCTGGTTATTTTACACTGATTAAAAAGAGAAGTTGGCAAATAAATTACCAGAAACAAGCAAAACACTAACAGGAAAGATTTTATTTTAAAGATGTATTCTGCATTCCCAAACAATTACTCTCAACTAAAAGCATTCCATGGTCATAAAACTTTCGTAAACACTGAACATTATGCTTTTTCTTTTATAGATTTATGGCACGTTAAAGGCTCTGGGAAAACTTCTGAGAATAGATCAGTTTAATGTTGTTTACTGAATTCACCAAACTGTTTATCATTAGACTAGGAAGGGTAAAAAAGAGGGAGAGAGAGAAAAAAAATCTGTAATAAACTATTCAGCCTGAGGACTGTTGGAAGAGCTAGCCATCCTTTCCCTTCTTGTTTCTTCCATGCCTTGCTGGGTGTGCCAAGAAAGGAAGGCCCTACCTGCTCCTACCTGCACCTTTTCTTAGGGATATGTTTGTAGGAGGCAAATGCAATCTTAGAGTTGTAAGAAACCTTCAGATTAACTAAGTCATTCAGGTAATTTTCCATTATCTCACAGTCTATGACATTTGTACCTCCTAGTTTAGGGATCAACAAAATGTGTTTTGTGAGCCAATTCCAGTTCTTCATGTATTTTTGTAAACACAGCAACAATCATTTGTTGTTGAGAGTGGCTGCTTTTGCACTGTAGGGACAGAGCTGAGCAATTTCCTGCAGAGCCTATACGCCTGACAATGCTGGTCCTTTACAGAAAGTTTGCCAATTTCTATTTTAGTAGCTTAAGCATATTTTCATCAATAAGTGACCTATTTAGCATGTATAAAAACTGAGTCAAATGTTGTTTCAGTGTTTACTATTGATATACGTTAAACTTTGAGAGTTTGTGTTTGTAAATATTTCTACAATTTGGCAATGAGTTAAAACAGTTGCCTGTACCAGTTTATCCCATTTAACACTGTCAGTGATTAAACCCACAAATGAATTTTTCTACTTTCCAGTTAGCTTTAGAAACACTCCATTCCCCAAAGGATCTCATGACTTTTTCTTTAGACCTTGCTAACTCTTCAAGGCTTTGTGTCCACACAGATCTGAGGCTCTTCTATGTAACTTTCTCAACCCATTCAAGTCTTTGTCAGGCCAATGATTTTGGACAAATGATTGCTAAAATATGAGGTCTGACAATTAACTTTGCAAACTTATCCTAGAAAAAGTACCACATAACTCAGTGCTGAATATCACTAAAGTCATCTTCAAAGTACTCCCCTTGGGCAGCTATTTACCAATGCCAGTGCCCAGCATACCTGTCAAAGAAATTTTGAAAGTCTTTCTGGAATGGCCATCAGAGCTGTTGTTGATGTCCTGGATGCCATCAAATTGTCTTCCTTTCAATATTTCCTTTATCTTCAGGTGGGGAAAAAAGTAACTGGGGTTTGGATCAGGTGAGTAGAAAGGGAACTCCAGCACATGTACTTACTGTTTAAAATGTCCTCACAGCCAGTGCTGTGTGAGCTACTGCATTGCCTGATGCAAGAGCCATGAGTTGTTAGAGAAAGTTCAAGTCATTTTGGGGTAACTTTTTCACACATCCTTTTTAGCACTTTCAAATAGTAAACCTGGTGAACTGCTTGTTCAGTTGGTACAAACTCATAATGAGTAAACCCTCTAATAACAAAAAGGGTAAGGGTTAGCAATATCATTTTACTTACTTTGGACTGATGGAACTTTTTTGTTTCGTGAAGAATTGGCTTTCATTGTGCAGTTTGATGTTAAGTATGAGTACGCCTGTGTTTCATCACCAGTGAAAACGGAGCTCCAAACATCACCTTCCCCCTCCAAGACACCTTGGCAAACTTCAACTCTCCTTTGCTTTTGTTCCTTGGTGAGCTTCATTGGGACCATTTTGCATATTCTTTTCTCATCCCAGAATTTTCAGTTAAGATTTTTCTGTTTTTCTATTAATGTTTACTTAGTCTATTACACTTTTCATAATCAAATAATGATTTTGACACACACTTTCACAAATTTTGAGAATGTTTTCATCAATTCTGCTTGTTATTGCCCGCCCTGACCTCTCTTCACCATGATAATTTCTCTCCCCTACAAAAAACATTTAAACCATTTGTACACTGTTGTTATCTTCATGGCATTATCCCTGTAAACCTAGAATAACACGTCCCTGATTTCACTTCCACTCTTGCCAAGTTTAACCATAAATTTAAAGTTTGTTCATGCAACAATAAGGGATGACAGTCAATAAGACACCAGCACCATCAACACAGTACAAAACATTGATATACAAAGGCCACAGAACCTTACTGTGTTGTTTGTACAGTACTGCCAACATAAAGGCAAGTTCACTAACTCTTTAGACCTCACGTACTTATTTGCCTTCTGGGTCTTATACTTCATATGATATTTATAATTTGTTAACTTAGAAAGTTTCTTGATCACTTCTATATATTTCGCATGCAGAGTGGGCATAAAAAGCCCTGTTTTGAATCCCAATATAAAAACCATAGATTTGTGCATGTCATTCTCCTAGTATACTACCAAGTACCCCAGAAGTCCTGAGAGAAAAAATCTCAGAGAACTCTAGATGTTCAAATAACTTAATTTATTAATCACCTTCAAGTACTCAATGAAAAGTGAGGGCAGAGAGAAGCAATAGCCATACAAACTTAGGATACAAAGCATGTTGAAAGTTCTTCTATATCTAAATCCTGAAGTATACAATATTCAAATGTCCTCTCTCCCATCAGCTTTATTTCTTAAGGGTAATATTATTAAGACCAGAATTGGAGTATGAGCAAAAGAATTCAAAGTATGAAGGTGTTGCTTCTAAATTCACCCTGGTTGTTTTGGAGAGACACAGGGGCAAGTGCATGTGGCTACAGAGGGGGGTAGAGGGTCACCCATGACCTGTGAAACAGTTGTATTGTTTTCAGCATGTTGCTGGCAAAGGTGGCAGTGGGATAGTTCCACGGCCCTCATAAATGTAGTGTGTTATGCACCTTTAGTAGTTCATATATAATTTTATCCCTACCTAATTTCATCAAGTTCCCAACTTCATGTCTAACATATTAAACTAGTCCTTTCATTCCATGCTTTATTTCTGCTTTATTTCACAGGTCCTTATTATTTTTTCCTTTATTAGCAATGATAAATATTGTTAAATATAACAGAAACATAAAAAATATAACAAAGTGACACATTACAACACGAGGTCATCTGTGGGAAAAATTTCCCTGTCCAAATGACCTTACTTATTTGTTACTCCACTGGTGCCCCTGTGACTTATACTTTGACTAAACAAGCTGAGCATGTGCTTTTGGCAGGACTAACAAGGAAAGGCAAAGGAGAATGTTTGAAGCAAAACTCCTAAATTAGTAGTCAGCACAGATATACTTTCACAAACTCTTAGGGCTATTGTTTCTAAAGGACTGTTTGGACATCTATGAGGAGACATGCAACAATAACATATGTTGATATTTCAAACAGGTTCTGGAAAAGAGAAGGTTTTCAGAGCCTGGCTCCCTAGACTTTATCCAAAGATAAAGACATTTAAACCTTTCATACAATATGTTTTTCTATTCTAAGATGATTCCACGGATGCCTACAATAGCTAACTTTTTAGGAGGTAGGGTATGTGAAACTCTTCAGACCCTTCTCTGTTATGTAGGCCATTTTTCTCCAAATACCATAGCCCTCAACTGTGTTGACTAAAGATGGGATTAGGGCAGAATAATAGCTATTAACTTGATACTTTTTGCCTAAATAATTCCAAGCCCAGCTCTTTCTTCCACAGAAGCCTCATGCACTCATGTAAGTAAGAAGGCTTTCTCCATCATGAACCAACTTTTGTAATCTTCTATCTCCTCCATTCACATTGCTCTTGACCTTTCTCTAGACACACAGCAAACAAGCAACCTAAGCCAGGTTTTTGTTCATAGTGAAATTCTGTAGATAGTATTATAGTCATCATAATTCATATAATATGTAAGACTACTGGATCTGGAAGAATCTTTTTATTCAGGTGGTTAATTTCCATCTCTGATAAATTATAGGACATATCTCCAATTTAGTATCTCTTACGTATCTCTAACTTACTACCTACCTTACATATAGTAAGAATGAATATTGTCAAGTTTTAGATCAAATAACAGAATTCTAGCAAATCAGGGGATATAAAGTTAATGCCACTTAACATTCTACTCTGCTATATGGATTAGCTTTCTTACTGTATGAAAATATTATTTTCATACTATTTACAAGGTGATGTTATTTACAAAGTAATCTCAGTATGCTTGTAAACCTTTTCTCTCTTATGTCCTTCTGTTAGTAAATCAGATGAATACAAGCAACAGGTGAAAAAATTCTTACAGCTGCTAGTCAAACTTCAATATGATTTAAATTGGGACATATCATTTAAAGATCTTGTTTGACTGTAAATTCAGATTCAGTAGGTCGGAGGAGGTACCTGAGTTTCTAAAATTTTAAAAAGTTTCCAGGTGATGCTGAGGCTGATGTTCCAGGTTCACCTAAATCCAAAAGGAAGATTTAAAATATTCACATTTTTCCCATCTATGTCATAGTTCCCTTAATGAATATGTAGAATGAAACTTGTTTGCAATGTACAGACATAAGCTATTACCATCTGAGAAAAGTTGGGTAATATACATATAATGGATAACAACTAATATAAAATCATAGTAGTGATATCAAACATGGAATTCTGATACATTTAAAAATAAAAAGTACAATAATTTTTCTGACAGAAGCATTTATTTTACAAACACTTAAAAATACAACTACCTTTGAACCACAAAAGGAAAAAGTGTAATGTCTTTGTATTTGGTAGATATATAAAACATAACCCATTTTTAGTTCATTAGCTCAACTCAAAGAAAATAACTTAGGAAAACCCATTCATAGGTAATGCTATTGGTATGTTCAGATAACCATAATGGGAAATATTATTTGAGTTCAAAATCCATTTAGAATAGTAGATGAACCAAAAAAGGCAGATGAAGACAGGAGCTACAGTGTTGCCAATACTTTGAACTTCAAACAGAAAAACTAAACTTCCAGTTGGAATACACCCAAAGCAAATGTCAATTACAAAGATAATAATTATACAGGTCAGATATTGATAACAAGTGAGAAGATTGACAGATTGTATATGTACAAGTCTTTCCACAAATATTTAGCATTTTCTCAGAGTGAATTTTCAGAAATAACTAATATGTGTGCAGTTGTGTTTTCTTGAAATTAAACTCCTATTTTACACTTTTGTTAGAACTAAAAGCTACAGAGCTTGTTCTTCTTTATGTACTTGTGAGAAACATTATATTACATACAAAAACCTATTTCTAGATGTTGCCAGATCTTGGTTAACCCATTTGCAGATACTATGGACTTTCAAACTTAAGTTAATAGCAGCTATAATTTGAAACGAGATTATGCTTCCCTCCCCAAAATGGTGCAATTTTTCTATGGACAAAGCACATAAATTTATCCACAAGCAATTGCAGTGTTCAAACATTTACCTTCTCAGACCGCTGTATGTTTTCACCCTGGTAAAACTATGTCTCACTTCCACAATAGCAAACATGTGCATGACACACAAATATCCAAATTCCGATTTTTCATATAAAGAACTCCCATTCTTTAAAGAATTATTTTTTCCTATTGGATATTTTAATACAATCTTTATCACTTGGTATGTGCATTGTCTTTCCCTTTTTATACATTTTTATAGAATTCAAGAAAAGAAATTTTGAAGAACTCATAAGATTGTGATATACATGTATTTAGTTGCATAATAATACAGACAAATATAAGTAAAAATGCCATGAGATCATTATTATATGAAGACGTTAAGATTTAAGTTATAACGGACCATAATTACGTGGTTCTCGTCGTGATATATAGGAATTCAATATGTATTTTTCCATCCATTGCTTTTTTTTTTTTAAATTTTTTACATATACATGTGTTTATTAGGTTTTTAAGAGTTTGGGCTTTTGAAGAGTTTCAACTTTCTATAGCTCTGCCTTCCATATCTTAAGAATTAAAGAACTTTCCTTTGTATTTGTCTTATATGGACATGTCCACAAATGTCCTAATACAAAAAAGAACAGACTTTTAAAGGTCTAGAGTTTTATCTTACATGTCAGCATCTTAGAGAGATGTTATTCATGCCTCCCAGGCATTAATTAGTATGTGTCAAGTATCTTCAGAAATTCAGAAGATTCCTCCAACAGGGTATTTTGGTTTACATTTGTCAGCAGGGATTTTCAAGTTACTCCAGTAGCTACAATGAGAAGGCCAAGTTACATTTAATTTTAGTATCCAAATGGGCCAGTTACTACATCATCATACTGTATCCTTCTGTGTGTAAAACAAAAGACAGAAGTTAGTTTTCTTTTTCTATGCTGGAGACTTCTAGGAGGACTAAGGCTCTCTGCAACAAGTGGACCCAGTTAAAGAAAGTAGGATTACATATTAATGTGTCTCCTTGTATCTTGAACTCAAGTTTTGCTGCTGTAAAGGATGAAACCCAATGTCTTTTTTTTTTTTTTTTTTTTTTTTGCTATTTTTCCAACCACCTTAAACAAATTTAACCAATAATAAAGAGGTCCAAATTGAATTTGGAAAAACTATTTTAGAAAGAACAATGCATTTTAAAGAAATACGAAGTCAGATGGAAGATGTCAGATGTAAAATTAGGCTGCTTTGTGACAACAGGAACTAGATAAAGCACAGAAATTTAAGAGAGAACACCTTTTAAAGGTTGAAACCAATCTTTCTGAGATGACTTTGTGAGTAAAGAAATACAAAAACAAAGAAGTATTACTCTTTGTAATGTTCCATATGATAATTTCTTTATTATCATTTACATCTTTTAATGCTAGAACAGCATTCTGAGGTTGCCAAGCATAAATTGTAACTGAGTAGAAACATCAAAATGTACTCAGATTTTCAAATGAGCTGCAGAACGTGGAAAATGACCAAGTACTAAAAATGATGTCCATTTGCATTATCAGTGACAAAACATAAGCCCATATTTTTACAAATAAATGATGCCTGCTGTTGCTATACAGAGTATACCATAGGTAAAGAAACTTCAGGTGTTATAGTTTATTAGCCAATCTTTTTTTATTCTTAAACATCCTTCAAGATATTTGTTGTTCTTCAAGTACTGACAGCCTTGGGGACTGTCTATTGCAACTGAACAGAGATACGACCAGGGTGATAACACTTTCCCCCTCCTGAGGAAGACAGTCTTAGAATCTGCTTAAAACACCCGACTCCTCTGCTGATTTGTGCCTTGGCACAAAAATATTCATTCATGCTTGAGCCAGTCTGTTGAAACTGAAATCAATTAAATTGTAGAAATGATGCATTTGAAAGTTTCTGGGTTTTGCTCATGAATTTGAATAACCTCTGGATAATCCTTTTGACATGTGATGCTTAGTGCAAAAAAATAGCACCACCATTTCTTCAACTAAAAGATAAGGTGCTGTTTGTAAAAAGAAAACATATCAAATCTTCAATTTGTCCATTGATATCACCAAAGATCCTAATGTAACTGGTGCATAGATGTAAACATTCATTTCCTGCCTGTAAAGTAGAAGAGATGTTATTATTTATCAGAGAAGAGTGAAATAAAACAACAGATACTACTTTTAAAGTATAGTATCTTAGATAGATACGATTCAGCCCAATTTCTCAAGCTGCAGAGAATGGTACTCTAGTGGACTTTCCCAGTAAGGCAAGGCATATTTTCATTCAAAAAGCACACACAGGAATGGTAGCTAATTAAATCTGCGGCTTTGGACCAGCATTTCTATATCCTACAGACGACCTTCCATTTAAAGGTGCACAGCCTATTTTTGAAATGACCATTGGCTTATTTTCCTTGTGATGCAGAGTTAAACCACACATTAGCTCCTCCACCTTATACACTTGTCTCTACTTGTTTTGATTGCTCACAAGTCTTCCCAATGATAAGAAAACTTTTCTTCTCTACTTGTAAAAAAAAGTGCAATGATTTTTCCTTACAAAAGTCAAATGTATAAGCAAATCTAACATTTGTTGACAAAGACACTCCAGAAAGTATTCAATTCTTCTTCTTAATTTAGCTATTGACTTCCAGGGATCGTTAAGCAGTGATGAAATTCATCATATCATTTTAATACATGATAATACCTATACAAATATTATAACTTCTGTATTTCCTTTTTAAAAGCTTGCTTTCCCACTAGATTCCATTTTTTATTTCTTACTTTTCAGTGGATAATTTTTCTCTATTATGTAAATGGCCTTTTAAATATCTTTGTTTAAGCATTACTTTTTACTGGCAGGTATTAAATGTAGTGAGATATTTCCTTTATTGTGACATGACTTAGCAATTTGAAAATATTTTGTTTAAACAAATTGTAGATAAAATTCTTCAGTCTTCTTTTTAGCAAATAAACAGTGGCAGAAATAATCATAACATAAAATTGGGTTGCCTACCCAGATACAATCATTATTACAAAAAAGGAATTATTTTCCCAAATTCCATTTTTTTAAAGTCATCAATTTATCTGATTTATACCTTGGAAATAAATTATTTTGCTTCTCCTTAAATTTGATTTTATGGGATGTTCCTAGAAGACAGGGTGCTGCTGATGAATCCAGATTATTAGAAACTTGAGAAATTTTATTAGGGATAAAATTAGATAAATAATATAAAATGTTTAGTATGATTCTAGCACATAGTAAAATCTCAATAAATATTAGTTATAAGCATCAGTGGCAGCTCCTGAGAGTCTAAACAAAACAGCTTGAGGTCACCAGTCTGACAGGAAGTAGAAAAAGTTATTTTAAAGTTGTGATTTTGTTTTTTAGCAAGCATACTGCTTTTATTTATATTGCATATTTTATTTTGGTTTCCAAGCGTATGAAAGGGACTGCGGACAGAAATGATGGAGAAAGTGAAAAATTCTCCCCCACAAGTTACACCAGTGTCATCCGTGATAACCAAAAAAAGGCCTTCATTTAGAGAAGGGAAAGTCAGATATTCATTCCTGTTTACGTGTGTGTGTGTGGGGGGGAGAACTAATATCCAAAGCATAGAGGCCTAACCCCCTTATACAATTTTGCCAGACTCTTAAATTTTATCCATATTTTTGCTTTACTGTGTTGCAAACTGTTTTCCCCTATTTTCTTATATCAATATATTTAGATTTTAGGTAAAGCTTATTATTTATTCATTAGGTTTTCCCATTAAACTTCTCAGGTACATGTCCTGGATTTGGAGACTGTTTGGCCAGCAGTTCTACATGCAACAATCGTGTTTTGTAATTTATTTCATTTCACTATTTTCTTAAATGTCATGCTTTTCTTTTGTGTTAAGTCTCAGCATTCATTTCTAACTTATTTAATTTCTTTAATTTTAATCCATATAGTCAGTGATATATTAAGTATCTAATTTTTAAATATTTAGCTATATGACTGAGAAACAAACAGGTTAAAATTTTGGACAAAAGTTATCTGTATGCTAACTTTAAAATGGTCACAGTTAAACTTTATATTTCAATCCTCTCAGAATTACAGATGTAATTGCGTGATCTGCTTGACATTGATAGGCCTTATTTACTCATGCTAAAGTCGAGAACCATTTATGGAATAATGTAAAATACCTCTTTGATAAAATGAAAACAAGTAATATCTAAGGCAATATTACTTAAGTAATCTATTTTTTTGTATTGACTTACTTATTTTACTCTTTTTGATCTGCATGCACAATATGAAATCATAAAAGCAACAAACATGACCACACCGACACTGAGTAAGACCATTTCCACAAGACCAAGGAGGCTGATTTTCCCAGTCACTTTATTCCTGAACATTTCGGCCTTCGCATCACCAATGGTCCCAGTCTGTAAGCAAATTAATAATTGCCATTATACATATTATTCACTAATAATCTAATAATACGTATAGTCACTCATTTCTCTAATACTTACAGAGACCTTAGTCACCTGTATCTGTAAATCTAGTCAATGGAATTCCTTATGCATGTCAAAGGTGGCAATAAGTGCCAAAATAAAGTGTTTAGAGCGTAAAATCTGTAAACATGCCATGTAACACTCTTCATTATAATAGGACTCACCTGATCTTCTGAACGCCTGCCCGAGATGTTTCCCAGTGACAGAGGGAAACAGTAAGAGCCAACAGTGTCATTCACTGTTCTTTCAATGTACTTTCTCTGCCTGTGGCTAATCAATGCAATGGCTTACACTAAAAATATCTTGTCAGGAAATAGGATAGCCTTCCTAGACCTACTCTGACCTGGCATTGATATGCATAGTTGGCTTTTATTAGTGCCATAATATTCGCTATAATATTCAATATGATTTACTTGCTATTGCAAGCAGGTGCCCCTTCCCTAGGATTACCTTTATCAAGAAAAAGTAATTAATAGATGCGTTTTGAAGAGAATCCTCAAAATGATAGGATTTTTCTTTAAAAAAAAGAAAGATCAATTCTGTCTTATCACGGACGGGTGGGGGGGGAAATAATGTAATGAAGAATAATAAAGGAGACACTTGTGCCTTGGTGTCTCCTTCACTTTACACTTGGGACTAAATGTGGAACCCCCATTTCCTATGCCTAGGTAAGTGTACTTTTCAAAACAATTCATCGTACATTATAAAATTCTTACCACACAAATAAGAAGGGGGGAGATTGTTATGTTAATTGGTTTGATTTAAATATTCCACATTCTATATCAAATCAACATATTATATCCCATAAATGTATATAGCTATGATTTAATAAAATTTAAGTGTAAAAAAAGGTATAGAAATGCATGATGTTGGTGGTTGCACGATAGTAGGAGTATACATAATGCTATTGAATTGTATACATAAAATGCTTAAATGGTAAATTTTTAAATATTTTCCACCTTATATAAATCCCTCTATATTTACAATTTTTTATTCATGTGTTATATTTTACTACACTAAAAGTGAATATTAAAAGCAGATGAATCTTTTTTTAAAAAGGAAATGAAAGAAAAGAAAAATACACATAACCTTCCTGCTGAGTAAAAGATTCTCTGTTCATTCATTTTGTCTTCTTCTTCCTCCTTTAACAGGAGGAAGTTCTCATAGAGCCATGCCTTCTTTTGTGAAATGTATCTTCAGATTTTTTGCTTAGTTTCCATCCAGTTGTTTCCTGATTATTGAGTTGAGTTCCATACATTTTGTATATTAAGTCTCTTCTGATGAATGCTTTGGAAATACATTATGCTGTTCATATCTCTTCACCCTGAGACAACATGGATACACCTCAAAAACCTGCTAAATGACAGAAGCAAGTCATAAAAGCAACATGGCATATGATTTCATTTATATGAATTGTCCAAAATAGACAAACAGATAGGGGGATAAAATAGGTTTGTGGTTGCCTAGGTTAAGGAGTAAGGGAAGAAATGGAATGTGACTGCTAATGACACAATGTTTCCTTGGAGATAATGAAAATATTGCAGAACTTGATTAAGAGGGTGGTTGCACAATTCTATAAATGTACAACTTTTAAACTGTATGTTTTAAATGGGTGTATTTTATGGTATGTCAACTATATCTCAATCTAGCCATTAAAACAAAAGCTTTGGACTCTTTTTGTCTGCTTATCCCTGGACCTGAGGATGCTAAAATACCCTGGCAGTAAGTGTGGCTTTGCTGTGTATATTACATCCTTTAGGTTATGCAGCTGGTATTTCCTGTGTATTCCAGTGCCTACATTAATTATTTTTATTCTCTTTGAAGTTAAACATGCTTGCATGTATTCCACTAAAAATATTTTTAAACACTTTTCAAAAGTGTTTAAAGTTCTTATAGGCTATACTTTTTTTTCCCTTCTCTGAAAATGGTTATAGTTAGTTGATATTTGCCACCTGTATTTCCCCTATCCTCACTCTTTACCAACTCTATGTGTGTTACGGTGACCTGTTCCTCTATTTAACATGAGGAATATGGTATATTAATCCCTTATATATGAATCGTGTATCAACAAAGGCTTCCATGTCACAAGCAAATGTCAAAGGTTATTCCCCCTTCCAATATTAGTAGTCCTTTCAAAAAACAAAATCACTATGCAATATGCTTTTCTTTAGAAAGAACTTCTTTGAAGTGAAATGATGATTGCCAGGGACTGGAGGAAGGAAAAATTGGATGATGATGGTCAAACCATACAAGCTTTAATGATGCCAAATAAATTGGTCCTAGAGATCTATCTACTATACAGCTTAATGTCACTAGCTAATAATAATGTATCATTTACTAAAAGCTGGCAAAAAACATGTATTTTATGTTAAATGTTATCATCATATATTAAAACGTTAATAATAAAAAATTTGGAGGAAACTTTGTGAGGTGATTGACTTGATGGTGGCAATGATTTGATGGATATGCCCTTATTGACAAACATATCAAGTTGAATACATTAAACATGACAACTTTATATATTTCTTTTTTTTTTTAATTGAGTCATAGCTGTGTACAATAATTCAGTCATGGGGTACAGTGTGCGGGCTTCATCATGAATGTTATATCAATCAGGTTGATAAAAACATCTCCAATTGTAACTTTATATATTTCAATTATATGTCCATAAATTTGTTTTAAAAGTAAGGTATAAAATTTAAAAGAAAAAAATCTCTTTGCATCCATTACATTATGGACACCAAGAGGTCTAAAAAATCTCCAAACATCCCTCCATAGTGGCACATCACAGAGAGATGATGCCTGAGTTTTGTTCCTTGTAGGAATTAAACTTTTCTTAGGGGAACCCTTGTGATTTGAAATTAAACCAAAGGAAGAAGAGATTCTCCAGGGACAAAATATATCCATCCTCCCCTACTACTCTGCAGACACAAATTTGACTGTAAACATTCCATTCGCCTGTCTTTATATTCTAAGGGAGGTGAATTTCTTTGAGAGTGGAGAGACAATATAATGATTCATTTAATGAAACACTCTGGGAATTCAACCTTTGAGATGTCAGAAACATTACAAATGCTCCCAGATGCCCCTCACCTATAATTCTTTGATGATAGTGTACATAAAATCAAATTAGGCTCCAATGGACAAACTGTGAGGATAAGAAAACTTCAATGATGACCATCAGATAGAGTTAGTGTGATCAGTGAGGCTGGGTGGTGCAGGCAGAATGGGGACCAAAGACTCCATTAGGGAAAACAACCCCAGAAAAAGGGAAAAAGTAAAAGGTAAGCTGAGTGAGTTAGAACAAAGAAAAGTCAGCTAGTTTGCCTTTAAACAAGCTGCTGCTAAATTTCTTATCTGAGCAAGTTTCCTGCTTTTCCTAGAATTCTGGCCTATTTGGGATCTAGATTACAAACACTCCTGCTGTGTCTGTGAACATTCTGAGGAATAATGGCCATAAAAGAGGCTATGGTAAGGCCTGGAAAAATACAACTAGGCCGTTTCCTGCCCAGTAAACAGACAAAGCAGATACCCATTGTGGAGATTTGCATTTGGCTGGGGCAGAGATCAAGGGAACAGCCCAAAGCCCTGAAATATGGGCATGAGGGCTTATGTACCTTATCGCAGAGGAAGGCACTCTATGGTGGTGATGAGAGGAAAATTCTTCTCTCCCACCAATTCTTCAGAGGAGTTTGACACCAGTGTACCAGAGTTTGACCAGTCCCTAGGAATCTGTGTGTGTGACCTCAGACAGTAGGCTGTCTACACACAAGGCTCAGGATCCAGATTTCTCAAGGCTGCTCAGACCCTTAAAGTTAATAATTATAAAAACAATAGGAGCTGATTTGCTCACTCAGTGAAAGTGCTGGTATCTTTGTTCCCTCCCTCAGCTTACTCTCTGGGAAAACAGCCTTCAATAAACCCTGAGTTGAACAAGACACTTGGAGCCATTGCAAGAAGCCCACAAATGGACAGTGGTCTCCTGAGTTCCCACCTTTGAAAATCCTTTTCTGTGTCTCTTGCCTTTTTCTTTCTCATTGTTTCTAAGTTTATATTTCTTCATTCACTTGCCATCAGTTCCACAGGTCTTAGCAGACCCTGCCCCTGAGGCAGGACTCCTACATGGTGGGATGAGAAGGAGAAGAGGGAAGAATGTACTTAGTTTACTTCCAGAATAATGAGACAGGGATAGTCCAATATTTATTTAGTCTATGCAGGTGATGTCCAAGTTCTTTGAAGGTAACTTAGTTACCACTGAGACTGTTCTTTTCCAGATCTCTCCTTTCCCCCCCTTTTCTTCCTCTCTGGCATCTAGAATCTCTCTCCAACAAGAATTAGAAATGGCAATCATTTCTAATCATTTTCCAGGCACTCTTCATATTTTATCCACCTTCTCCCAAATACTGAAGTTTCCTCTTATATTTCCTGTGCAAATCATCCTTTTAATATATTACTCATTAAAGATCTACTGTGTATAAAGTATTGTCTATTTATTTTTTGAGACGGACTCTCACTATGTTGCCCTTGGTAGAGTGTGATGGGGCCACAGCTCACAGCACCCTCTAAATCTTGGGTTTAAGCCATTTTCTTCATCAACACCCCCAAGTAGCTGGAACTACAGGTGCCTGCCACAATGCCCAGCTATTTTTTGTTGCCATTGTCATTGTTATTTTAGTAGGCCTGGGCCAGGTTTGAACCCACCAGCCTTGGTGTATGTGGATGACACCATAACCACTGAGCTATTATCTATTTTTAATTTGTAATTACCTAACTTCTTTTGCCAACATAAGTGACTTACTGAAATCACTGAATAATTCTGTATTTCATTATTATTGTCAGTTTTCTCACTTCAGTATTTATAACATGTGGCAAATAATATAATTATTTTTGACATTTGGTACTCAAGGTCATTGCTTTTTCTTTTTACTTTAATTTTAATTTATTTATCTTGGATTGCCATAAGGGTACATATGATTAGACTATATTGTCTGTGTTTATAAGGTAAAGTCCCAGTTGTAGTTAAATTCTTCACCCTATACCCCTACATTGCACTCAATAGGTCACAGCTCATTTCCTTTTTCTATTTTACCAATCTCTTCAAATATTCAAGGGAATATTGAATAATTAAAGTTGCAGTAGTTTTCCATGGCCTATTCATTAATTTAACACATTTTAGTGCAGAATATCATGTTTTCTATGGTTTTTAAAGCAACCATTCTTCCCAGGTTCCTATTCTTTTGAGTGCCTGGAGGGTGTCTATACTGGCTGCTAATCATAGTAACAGTAATAGCTATAAATTTTCTCTAAGCACATGCTTTTTGACTCCTTCAATTCCTTAACCTCTGCTATATCCTTTCTAAATTCTTCATATCTTTTATACATTATTTGGATCTGTTTTCAGATTTCCTTTTGATTATATTCCACTCTCTTATCAATTCCCTTCATTGTTTTTGTCATCCATATTTGCAATTCCCTATCTTGCATTACTATTATTACTTTATAGGTGGGATCGTCTGTGATAGCTACTTCAAGATCCCTTTGAGGGGTACTCTGCTCTGATTTTTTATGTTGCCAGAATTTCTTCATGAGTGTTTTCTACTTTTTCACTTCCTTCTCCTACTTTTCCCTCTCAATTCCACCTTCACTTTAAATTACCTTGCCTCTATGCTTAGGTAGTAAAGAGTCCTTTTGGTATAGGGCTAAAAGGAAGAAAAGAGCAAAGAGCAAGAAGGAAGCAAGATAAAGAAAAAAGGAGGGAACTAAAGGAAAAAATGTAAAAAAGGAGAGAAAAAAACAAAAAGGTAGAAAGAGAGAGACAGAAGAAATGGTGGTGTTTAGCAGGGTGTTTTGATCACAATCACAATTCCCAGACTCTGGAGGGCCAAGGCTGGGTGGGTCCTTCAATGTCAGGAGTTCCTTACCTGATTGGGAAAAAGCAAGACCCCCATCTCCACCAAATACAGAAAAAAATCAGCAGTGAGTCATGGTAGTGACCTACCAACACTGCCTTTAAAAAGGCCAAAACTAGAAGGACTCCCTAGACCAAGGGCGTAAGATCTCCTTGAGCCAGACTGTTGCCATGACACCCCTGCCCAGGCCTTAGTGTAAGGCTCCTTCCTATAAATAGAATAAAAAATGAAATAGAATAAAGCAAACCAGAAAAAAGAAAATAATAATAATAGTACATAAATAAAAATAAAATTATATGTGATGTTAAAAAAGGAATATCTTAGTTGTTGTTTGAGAAATTTATGTGGGAAAAATGAGAAAAGTAGAAAAATATACCAAAATAGAGAAAAAAGGAGAGAAATAGAAAGAATAAAGGGGGCTGAAAAACTATAGCAAAAATAGAGCCCTTGCTATTGAAGAAATGTATATACACACACACACATATTATATTGCAATATATTGTCTGGACACCAGGTTGTATTGTGGTGTTAGGAGAGGGAGATCACTTAAACTGGTTTTGTGATCTGTATAAGATGGGGGCCAGAAGCCAATGTCTAGTTGCCAGGGAGACCTGGTTCCATTTTCCCAATTTATTTGCCCTTAATCAGGGCTTGGTCATTTTGCTAGCATTCACTTTCCACAGGATTAGAATACTGAAGATGTCACCAGTTTTCTTAAGAAACACTCCTTGACCTTCCAAACAGTGTACCCTGGCCACAAAATGGCTTTCTTTCTGCCCCTTCTTGCTCTATGATTTTTTGTTTTGATGAAGCCAATGGCCACGTTATAATCTGCTCCATGGAGAGACCCTAATGGCAAGACTTTGAGTGAATTTTCTGGCCAAACTTTGTGAGCAACTGAGCCTTGATTTATCCATATGAGTGGTCTTGGAAATGGAGCTTCTGTTAGTCAAATATTAAGATGATCTCATCCACTGCCACCATGTTAATAAGAACCTTCTGAAAAACCCTTAAAATACAGAAGTGACATGTCAGTTACCAAACTATGTAATAATCAATTGTTTTGGATTCTACTAAGGTAAATCAATTGGAGAAAAACCTTAGTAATTAGAGCTCATTTAAACAAGCATAAAACAGCCTATAGCACATAAAATACCAATCCAAAATAAAGGCTAATAGAAACAAATTTAAAAATTCTCTGTACCACTAATATTAAAAAATAACATGTAGCCCTTGATTGCAATAATGTAAACAGCTATGATTTAATTATAAAAACAATTTAAAAAATAAAAAATAACATGGACCTTTTGGGGGAAAAACACGATTGTAAGAGGGACTTTACCAACAAATGCAATCAGTGTAACCTGGTTTCTTATACCCTCAATGAACCCTCAGCAATAAAAATAATAATGATAATATGGAAATAGTATCAGATTCTGGGTGTATTAGACATAAATCTCTAAGTAAATGACTGATACAATTGATTAATAGATGTCAAATTTTACACATTCAATTGTTACCAATAAAAACTCCTGAGTTTTAATGGGAGAAATATTTGCAAGTTATGCCTCCAACAAAGGTTTAATAACCAGAATACACAGAGAACTCAAACGTATTAGCAAGAAAAGAACAAGTGATCCCATCTCAGGGTGGGATAAGGACTTGAAGAGAAACTTCTCTGAAGAAGACAGACTCACAGCCTACAGACACATGAAAAAATGCTCACCATCCTTAATCATCAGAGAAATACAAATTAAAGCTACTTTGAGATATCACCTAACTCTAGTAAGATTAGCCCACATGACAAAATCCCAAAACCAAAGATGTTGGTGTGAATGTGGAGAAAAGGGAACACTTCTACACTGCTAGTGGGAATGCAAACTAATACAGTCCTTTTGGAAGGATTTTTGGAGAGTACTTAGAGATCTAAAAGTAGACATGCCATTTGATCATATAATTTCTTTACTAGATATATACCCAGAGGAACAAAAATCACATTATAACAAAGACATCTGTACCAGAATCTTTATTGCAGCACAATTCATAATTGCTAAGTCATGGAAGAAGCCCAAGTGCCCATCAACCCACAAATGGATTAATAAATTGTGGTACATGTATACCATGGAGTACTATGCAGGCTTAAAGAAAGATGGAGACTTTACCTCTTTCATGTTTACATGGATGGAACTGGAAAATATTCTTCTTAGCAAAGTATCTCAAGAATGGAAGAAAAAGTATCCAATGTATTCAGCCCTACTATGGAGCTAATTTAAAAGTTTCATATAAAGGCTATAGCCCAACTATAGCATAAGAATATGGGAAGGGAGGGGAGGGGGGAGATTGGGGTGGAGGACGGGTAATTGGTAGGGCCACACCTACGGTGCCTCTTGGAAGGTACAGGTGAAACTTACTAACAGAAGAATACAAATGTCTTTATACAATAACTAAGAAAATGCCATGAAGGATATGTTAAACAGTTTGATGAAAACATTTCAGATTGTATATGAAGCCAGCACATTGTACCCCTTGATTGCACTAATGTACCCAGCTATGATTTAATAAAAAAAAAAAAAAACTCCTGAGTTTTGCTTGAAGACTCCTGCATCATGGAAGTCAGACCTGAAGTACAGGAGTATATACCTAAAACTGCAAGACATTAATGAAAGACATTAAGGAAACAATAAGGCAGAAAGACATCCCTTGCTCATAGATTGAAAGACTTCATGTTGGTATGATGATGATACTACTCATGTGATCTACAGATTAAATGCAATACCAGCAGAACCCCAATGACAGCTTTACAGGTAGAAAAATCCATCATAAAATTCATATGGAATCTAAAGGAAGCCTAAATGGCCAAAGCAATCTTGAAAGGGAGCAAAGTTAAAGGTTTCTGATGGCTCAGTTATGAGCAGGGCTGTTTATCCTTGCATTATCCTGTCAAAGTGCAGGTGTAAATGTTTAGGGAATCACCTGGGAGGGCTTAGCTAATGGATGGCCAAAAGCAATTGTAAGCCAGAGTTTCCTGATGCAATGTCAGCTGCAAAGAGCAGGGACATAGGTTTGAGCCTATAGAGGCCAGAAACTTTGGCTGGTAGTGTTCTATCCACACCTGTCTTCTCCCAAGAGAGCCCCTTTCTTAGCCTTAGTTAAATGGAAGGGTAGGATTTCTGGAAAATCCCTGACCACTTGCTGGTCACTGGCCCTAATTCCAACAGAAAACTCACCAATTACTATGGTGATTCACCAACCTCTGCAGATGTTTTTACTCACTGGCAATCAATCTGCTCTTATTTTTTAGGCATAATGAGTCTCAAATGAGACATCATATAACATAAACCTTATAAATCTACTCCTCAAATATTACAAGACTTTTTTTCTAATGTGTGAATATTTTTATTTTGCTTTCTTTTTTAAAAAAATTTTTATTAAATCATAATTGTGTACATTGGTGCAATCATGGGGCACAATGTGCTGACTTCATAACCAATCTGAAATATTTTCATTGAACTATTTAACATAGCCTTCATGGCCTTTTAATCACTATATGAAGACATTTATATTCTTATGTAAATTATCTTGTAAATTATCTTGAAAATGTTCTTGTTTCTTTAATTTTTGAGGAGAAAAACGTGCTCTGTGAAGGGCCCTGAACTATTGTTTCTGTTATTGAGAAATAAAAATTTTCATCCTATGAAAATATTGCCCCCTCAATAGTGCTCATTTTATACATGAACATACACACACATAAGCTTTAACATATAGACACGTTAATATTTAAGATAAATTTAAAAATATTACTCTATAAGGCCAAACTTAGCCATATATTTAAAAACATAATTACATATTACCCAAGTTTCCATTGCAAAGTTTTCATCTCATTAATAAATGTGTGTCATTTCACCAAATGAGAGAAAATATCCCCAGTAAAAAAAAATTAATATTTTATATTACCTCCTTTAAAAATTTATAAGGAATATCTTATGTGAGTATTCCTGAGTATATGTTTATAACAATGAACAAGACATTAAAAAAAAAACCTAATGACCATTTCATTGCTAAAACACAGTTATTTTTGCACCATTGTTTACTATCATAAAAATTTAAGTTTACTAGTCAATCTGTAAGAATAGCTTGTTTCGATCTGAATTGAAGGTCAAGGTAACTGACTATACACAACAGAGCTATTTTGTGAAGGTAAATAGATTTATAGCTTCTTAAAATCAAATGAGGTTAAGATCCATATAGAATGGATCAAATGAGGAAAAACTGACTCACCTTCCAGCCCTATTTTCAGCAACCTGTATGTACACATATTCTCCTGTAAAACTGTGAAATATGAAAGCATACTTCGTAGCAACAATAGCATAGCCTATCAATGACTTTGATATTCTTGATGCAAACACCGAACTTAATATCCTCTGGTTGTCCAGAAGTTGAACTGTCAATTTCTCAAAAGAGGAAGAAATCATGTCAATGAAGTAGTGGAGGTGAACTGTGGGGAACATCAGCCCTACGCCATCTAGATCTCGGATCAACTAAAACATTCTTCTAGGGTCTCTTTCCTACAAGCGTATGGTGCATAGACACTGCTGGAAGATTACCAAGGACAGAGTGACCAACAAACCAGTCAGATCAGAAGTATGAAAGTGGGTAACAATCTTGGAAATATGACTCCTCTATACTCAGGTTAAATTCCTGTAGACTGAGACCATTCAACTGAGTGGAGCAAATGTTCTGATGTGACATTGTCTAAGAAAAGATAAAGTTTAGCAGATGGAATGGACCTTTTTGTCCTTTCAGCAAAGCCTGATGATGCTATAATTTGAGTTATGTAAAAAAAAAATTGTCAACATTAAGTAAATATTTTGGATCATGCCTTGGCCAGATCAGAAATGGAAAAAGTAAATCTAACCTAGAACTGAAGGCCCCCTTGAGGAATCTTACTCAAGAGTTTAGGAAGACACAATTCATGTCCTGAGGGAACATCAAGCAACACTCTTTCAATGAGAAAACGATTCTCCTGAAAACACTTAAACTAAAATGTCCTTTTATTAATCTCTTTTCATAAGAAGATGAGCATCTGTGCCTTGACTTTCTGTTTCTTCCTTGCAAGATTCCTAACACTGGGTAACTACACTCTGCCCTCTGCAACTCTCTTGCCCAGTTAGTGTCAGATTTGAAATCAGGTGCAACTGCTGCCCATAAGTCTGGGATAGATTTTTCTTTGATCTTGTAACCTTCTCTCCTTCTTTTTCCAGTTTCTTAACACATGATATATGTAATCTCATACTTAAGACTCAGGTGCTAAGGAGAAAAATACTTTTTGGCAAAGAATCTCATAAACAAACAAAAAGATGGCCTACACTCTGGATTTATGTTCTGTGGCTTTAAGTAAAGATAACCAAAATTAAAACTGAGTGATGTGGCTGGAGTCCAAAATATAAAAGTAAAAAGTAAAACTTAGTTCATTTTGTTCATTTTGTTAAATAAACTGTTCCATCAAGTCAAAGAAGGGTATTTACCTAAAGATTAAGTGATAAGAAAGACAAGTCATGAAGAGAAAGGGCAAATAGAGCTTCAAAATAACTCTGGACGCTTTAATAAAAGTCACAATGAGAGGTTGTATAAAAGCTTTGTGCACAGTCAGAGCTCAGAAATTCCCTTGACCTTCCTTTAATGTACCATAAAGTAAGTTACTCAGTGTTATTAGCTTGTACTACCTTGAACCCTACGGATACAAGGTTTCATAGGAGAATTGTAAGGAGGACTGGTTGTTACAGGAGGCTTACCTCCCCCAGTACACCCCTATGCTTGCTTAGACTTCCAAATTGAGAGATAATTAGCCTTTTCAAAAGAGCTGGGTAACTCTCCACCTGCCACTGGAGAGCTCAGCTACAACACATGACGACTGTTTCTATTCATGGTGCTGAAACTCAGACGGAATTGTGTCACCCAGGATCCCAGGTCTCTTTAAATAAAGAAGATGGACCAAGAATCTTTGTTGTAACTGCTGGGTGATACAGCCCCTGAAAACCACACCTTCTGTGAGCTGCAGGTTCCAGCAAAGAGATGATGTTGCTCAAGAAACTACCACTAGAAGCCATCGCCAACTAAGGTAGTTGTGACCCAGGGATTCCTGATAGAGGGGATGTTCAAAAATAGTTTGGTTGATTGATTGATTGATTGATTGATTCGTTTGTTTGTTTGGAAAGTAGTCTAGGTCAACACAACATGTACGTATTTACATCTCCAACCTCATCTTGGTTACTCTACCCTTTGGTCTTAGGATTCTGATCACATTAGAATTCTTCATGTGCTCTCCTTTTTTCTAACTTCAAGGCCTTTGTATAGGCTGCTTCACTTTGCTGGAATCCCTTCTACCATTCCCATTGGTTAAGCTAACTTTTGATCCTCTAGTTCAGATTAAACTTCACTTCCACAGGAATCATTGATCCATGAGACTAGATATTTATGTATATAAAATACATACATAGAGAATTCTTTCCCTGTACTGTCATCTCTATGGGAGAGCCATCTAATGCCTTGCTCACTATTTTTTCATTTACTATACTTTGTATAATACCAGGTACAAAGTAGGTGTTCTACAAATATCAATTGCATAAATAAGCACATTAAGTATAATGTCTACTCACACATAATTATATCATTTTACAGATGAGCCTCCACCACAGATAACCAACTCACTTTATGTCATAGGTACATGTGTTTTTATTGTAATCTTTCCTGGAGGCTCTGTGTAATTCTGCAAATATACAGAGTGATGCAAGAGAAACAGTATTTTCCAGGGAAAATACAATTGATTGCTATAAGCCTTTATAACCAGGAATTTTACATTGAAAATTTCCAAATAAATTCAAGTTCACTTAAGTTTAAGGAAAAGTGAATAAGAGCAAAAATACATAAATAAACATAAAATTATATTTGAAAAACCTTAGGAAAGCTTCATAAAGCCATGAGTGGGGTCTTTTGAGGGGCAAGAACGTTAGCATCATTCTCTATATTTTCTTCCTTCAAGTTTCTAGAAATTTGATCCTAAGATAGTAATGAAAAAAAAAGTACTGATGGGATTCAAAAAACAGAGATTTCTTCAACAAGAGCCTGCTAAATTTTCCAGGCTCATTTTCTGTCAAGTAGACATTTGTATTGACAAATAATGATGTCTTTGAAACAGGCAGTTAGGCACGTGTCATGCTATTTCTTTGCATAAATGCCCATTTGCTTGGGAGATGCAGTGGGGTGTTAAAAATGTGAAGCATACCCAATTTTGTGGATATGTTTACAAAAGCTTAAAATGGGGCTGTAAAAGTATCCATTAACAGCACAAATTAAAATGATATTTAAAATGTAAATCTTGAAGAGACTTTTGGCTTTATAGCTGATAAAATATAAATAAGTACAGTGTGACTGTGACATTTTTTACTTTGTGGCTATGTCATTAAAATCCATGACTATTGAGAGTTCTAATTACAAAGCCTCTCAAGCTGGAAGAGGCCATTGAACATTTTTTATATCTTGGACAACTGAGTCCAATAGGGCAGAAGTAACACATAAAAGGCTACCAAGATGATTAGGAGCTGAGTCAAATTTGTAGTGAAAGTTTATTAGCATCTGGTCCACTTTTCTTGTGTTCCAAAGTTTCCCTTTATTAAGAGCCAGAAATTGATGTTTTCTTCATAGTTGACCAAAGCTCTGAGAATCAGTATCACTTCAAAATAAAGAACTGGCTCGATTTTGCTGAATAGTCTTAAGAAAAAGAAATTTGGAGTTATTTGCTAATCCTAAAACAAATAAGCAGTACTTAGTTCTTTGTGATTATGGCTCTGAGTCTCCTGTGTTGACCGTGGACACAGACTGGGGCTCAGGCCTGCCTAGATGTCAGCCTGAATGACGGCTGCTGTGACGAAAGGGAGAATCACAAGGACAGAACCATCGTCCCAAGGTTTCTGTTAAGCAAATGATAACAGAGAGAATTATTCTTCAGACTCTGCAAGGAAAAGTGTTTTGTATTTGCTTTCCAAAATCTCATTTATCCTCATTTTCAAGAGGCATTTTTAACAAGGCAAAGTTAAAGAAAAATGTCTTCCAGATTCTCTCTTCTACTCCAGCTAAAAACAAATGCATATGTCGATTGGCAAGTATTTGAGTAACTATTTTTTTTTTAATTTTCAGAAATTACCTCGGCAAAGTTATTTACAGTGGTCAATCCATGAGTAAGTCAGCTCACTCCAGATAACCTACATGAGTACTTTTTACCCTCTCAAAGATAAAGGTCCTGGTATTTTGGAGATTCCCTCCTGCTACAAGACTTAAGAGTCAGTGATTCTCAACAGAAGTACTAAAGTAAACCCAGTGTCAGAGGATCTGTAATAGATACTGAGGATCATGCCAGAATTGTCAGCAAGGGTGATGGAATTATTCCACATGTACGATTAATTTCCTTTTAGTCAAAAGGTTTATTTCATAGTTTCACATAAGGGTAAATAAAGGTGTGAAATTTGTATGTTCTTCTCAAAGCAAAGACTGGTTTTAAACAGTCAAGAAATATGGTTTAAAAATTAAAAAATAAGTATGTTTATGAGTGGAACCATGTTTCTCTAAATCAGCAGTCCTTCACCTGTGGGTCACAACCTACAGGAACTATATTAAAGGGCCGTGGCATTAGGAAGATTGAGAACCACTACTCTAAATAATACTTGAATACAATGCAAGTATGATCTATTTCATTTCAAATTTTCACAGAAAAGAGTATATTTATATATTTGTAATTTTTTTATTTTGACATGATTTCCAATTTACAGAAAGTTTCAAGAAACTTCCACATTCGCTTTGCCTAGGTTTACTAGCTCATCTCATTTAATCATATTTTACCTTATTGCTCTCTTCCTTTCACATTTATGCATCTATGCATGCATGCATGTGTGTATGTACTTGTTTTTCTGAGCGATTTTAAGGGTAACTTGGAGGCATCATGCCCATTTAGTCTTAAATATGTCCTGAAGTAATTTCTAAGAAAAATCACATTCTCGTATGTCACCACAATATAACTATCAAAATCAGGAACTCTGACTCTGATGCATTACTATAATTCAATCTGTAGTTGTTGTTTTTTGTTTTTTGTTTTTTTTTTTTTTGACCAGGGCTGGGTTTGAACCCACCACCTCTGGCATATGGAGCTGGTGCCCTACTCCTTTTAGCCACAGGTGCCACCCTCAAATGCCATCTTTTACCACAATAATATCCTTCATGCTTACTAAATTTTCTAGTCCAGGGTCCGATCCTAGATCATTCCTTGCATTTAATTGCCATGACTTTTCAGCAGCATTGCTATTTCTTATTTTTTACACTTTGAAGAATATAGGTTAAATTTGTAAAATGTTCCTCCATTCAGTTTGGTGCAAATAATTTTGTAATAAAGTTCTAGAATTTTTAGCTTGACAAAGATGATGGTGGGGACACTGTCTTCCTTGATTTGAGAGTGTAGGAAGCAAAACTCTTAGTAGGTGCAGAGAGAATAAATATTATATTATGCTACATCATAGCCTTGTAAGCCATTTAGACTATTTAGTATAATTTTACAGGTAATTAATTTGCATTATATACAACCATTTCACTATCATTGATAATGAACTCATTAAATCTTGTTATTTTGTGGTATTTTTCATTTCATATTTTGTTTAAGAGACTAATGGTTTTAAAAATCTATTTGCTGGCTTCACTAAACTTGTCTATCAGTCTAAGGCTGACATTCTTTGTTTTAATCAGAAGGATTTTTAAACTACTATTTGCATAGCATTTATCATTTCCATCATATATTAACATATTATGTGAATGAGTTGATCCCCACAACCATTGCTGAGTTGTAGATACTAGTAACGACTGAGCAGGGAAATGCAAGGCCCACTGACTAAGACTTGCTTAGTATCACACATCTGGAAAGCAACATGTAGGTTCTGACACAACTCTTCTGATCCAAAGTCACCGAATTGCTCTGTTGCTACCAGATGAAAGGTTGTTGTCCTACCTATTGCTATTTTAAGGTATACGTCATGGTGATTCAGTTCATTGAATGGGCATGAACCAATAATGAACACTTGACAAGTAGGAGTGTTCCTAGGCTCCAATCATAAAAATTCAATCCTTAAACTTCAAGCTGAAGATCAACCTCAATTTGCATTTCCCAAAAATAGCTAACAAGATCATACTGTTCATAATATACCAGGTACTGAGCTATACAGACACTCAGGTACATACCCAGCAAGGACTTCGTGGCCAAAGGTCAATTAATTTTGACATCATCATCTCTCAAACCTATTCTTTTTTTTTTCATTCTAAATTAAAGATGTTAATATCCCTCATTTTAGCATTATTGTGAGAATTAGAGATAATTTATATGAAATACTCTTCTAATAAATGAAAGATATTAATAATATTATACTGATATTAATTTGTTTCATTTTTACTTATCAACATGGCTGTATTGATCCAGGTAGCCGTCTTTGGTGCCCACCAACTGATGAGTGAACAAAGAAAATGTCGTGTATACAAAGTGCATGTCATGAATACTACTCAGTCATAAAAAGGAATGAAATATTGTCTTTTGCAGCAACTTAGGTGGAACTGGAGATCTTTATCTTAAATGAAGTATCTCAGGAATGGAAAAACAAATACTATATGTTCACTTATAAGTGGGAGCTAAATGATGAGTATATATGTCATACAAAGGGGTATAATGCACATTGGAAACTAAGAAAGGGTAAAGGTGGGAGGGGGATAAGGAATCAAAAATTACCTATCAGGCACAATGTATACTATTCAGTTGATGGGTATATATTGTTAACTTTGTGTAAAAGAATTTCATTTCCATAATTCAAATTTATGTAGAAAAATTGCACATCTTAGGTAGCATGGCGTCATGGTAAGAGTGTAGCATGGCATCATGGAACTAAGCTGCAGTTTCACATCCTCCTCTTAAGATAGATGGCTTTGTTTGTGGGAACTACCTAAATAGTGACTTTTCAAGTCATTCTGGCAAGTAGAGAACTGTTATTTTTTTGAAGTGGTTATCCTCTAAACATAATTTTCATTAATGACTCTACTTATAGAATGTGAAATTATAACTGTGCACATATATTTATGGTTGTGTTGTTCTATTTTGTTTTAATAACACCAGAAGGAAAAATACCACCAGATGTCTCCATCAGGGTGGTGCTACTCAAACCATAGTATTTTTGATCTCAGCTTTACAGAGCATCCCATTAGCGTTCCAGAGAAACCCTCACTCTCTATTATGTCAATGACACCTTTGCTGGCCTGGAGCCATCATCAGCTCTTGGAGCACTGAACCATGAAGCAATATCTCTGTAACCAGGCCAAATAGGCCATGACCTGACAGGCTGTAAAGCAGTCATTATCTCCTATTAAGTCTGAAATCTGTGCTTTGCATATTTTAAAACAACTATCCAGTTGCACTATAGAGGTATATCTGCCAAATGAATAATTAGATTTTTAAGAGACTATAAAGAAGACCAAAATACTTTCTTCTGTGCCAAAAACAAAGTCAATTCAGATTTTATTTTCTCTCCTCCCTTGTTTTTATTCTCACTTTCTGGCAGTCAGACCAAAAATATTTCAATAACAGATAAGTAGACGTCTGTTACACAATTTACTATATAAAACCAAGTCTGGACAGATGTTATGTGGGTGCCAAAGCATTGTGTTTCTTCTGTTTCATTCTGTGTCTTCATACAGTTGGGCAGAAATATGTAGATGGTTTGCTGTGTTTGGTGATGGGATTACAAAGAGAGTTTCATAAAATGTAAAATTACTGAATGAGCCACTTAAATATCAAATCTCCAAAGAGATTTGCTTTGGAGATTTAAAATTTAAACGTTTTATTTTTTTTCTCTCCCTAACCCCTGGAGATGTGTAAGTAACTCATTTCTTAACAGCTTTAATGGTAGAGATGCAAGTGACTTTAGAAAGATTTGGAACAGGATTGAAATATAACCGTATAAAATATCCTATTAACTCTTGCCCCTTGTTTTACATTTTGAGAAAGATTTTTAACTGAACTCTTAAAACTCAGTACCTATGATGTCATTAAATATTTTTCACTTCAGTGAATTGTAACTCTGGAAAATTTGCAACTACTCTTTTCAGCAGGGGATTAAACTTTCAGGGAATAAATTAAATTGGGTTAAAATGTCTGAATTTTCAGATGAGTGCTTTATGCAAGTAGCACAGAGACATGTTAACTTTGAAATGAAACTCTAGTTAGGTAAATAACGTTTGTCAAGAACCAACGGCTCGGGTGCTACCCCTCTCTAAGCCTACTTTATTAATATTGGTTTGTGATCTTCAGTACAGGTGCAGAAAGGAATTTTAAATGCAATTAAAGCTGAGCTGGAAGGCCACACAACTATGTTTTAATCAAAAGCTGAGTTCAAACCTGCTTTACATATAATATGTTCAAAGAAAGATCTCTTTTTCACATTAAGTATGACTGCATAAGTACTCTATTTTGAGAGAGAGCAAATGCATTTCAAGGAGAAATGCAAAGAAAGAACAGTGCCACATCATAAGAAATGTTATAAGCACCTAAAGAAACATTGTACTAGGAATACATGAATATATTATTAAATGTTAATAGTTGTGATTTTTAAACCGAATACATGTGAATAGGTGGGTTTCTGTATATGTGTATGTGTGCATGCACACAGTTACATGTTTTACACGTTTTATATATATATATAATATATATACACACACAGACATGTGTATGTACACATATGATCCAACTTGTTTTAATTTATGATTTAACATATATTAAGAACATCTAGAATCTATTACTCTCAAAGCTGTTTTAAACTGGACATGAATGTTGTAAAAAGGAAGAAGGTTTTCATTATTGGCCAGGCACGGTGCTCACACCTGTAATCCTACCATTCTGGGAGAGTGAGGTGGGTGAATATCTTCAGCTCAGGAATTTAAGACTAGCCTGAGCAAGGGCAGGGTGGTAGGAACCTGTAGTCCCAGCTATTTGGGAAGCTGAGGCAGGAGGAATGGCTTGAGTCCAGGAGTTTGAGATTGATATAAGTTATGATGCCAGAGCACTCTAGCCTGGGGCAACAGAGTGAGACTCTGTCTCAAACAAAAGAAACAAAAGTATTTCATTCTTAAATCATATTCATAGGTGTTAGTAAAATACACTTATTACATTTGTAGCAGGAGGGAGCTAGCATCCCTGAGATAGGAACTTAAGCAAAGCTATTATTCCAACAGACTCTTTCCAGTACCTTGTGGCCCAGAAAGTGAAGACACCTTCATTCTGAACTTTCAGGTGAAAATTTCAAAAGTTTGAAAGGAGACTTAGAAGGCAGACTTTAACCAGTGTCTCTAAGTTCTGATTAATTCAAGAACTTTGAACTTCAAAAGTCTTAGATTAGTGGTTCTCAACCTTCCTAATGCTATGACCCTTTAATACAGATCCTCATTTTGTGGAACAAAAAGTATCTTTGCTACTATAGGAAACAATTTTATGGTTGGGGATTACCACAAAATGAGAAACTATATTAAAGGGTCACGGCATTAGGAAGGTTGAGAACCACTGTCTTAGAT